>JABJVR010000003.1:370119-393845 GCA_025773905.1 Chitala chitala | reverse complement strand
AGGCAGTCCTGTAACTGGGCAGAGAGGCAGCGCTGTTAATTAAGTAGAGAGGCAGTCCTGTAACTGGGCAGAGAGGCTGTGCTGTTAATTAAGTAGAGAGGCAGTCCTGTAACTGGGCAGATGCAGAGAGGCAGTCCTGTAACTGAGCAGAGAGGCAGGCCTATAATGAAACAGATAGGTAGTCCTGTAACTGAGTAGAGGCAATTCTGTAACTGGGCAGAGAGGCAGTCCTATGATTACATAGAGATTCAGCCCTGTAACTTGAGGATAACTAAAAAGGACATATCTGTGATGTACCTCTTTATTAAATAATTTCACATTCACTTTTTTAAATATTTGACCTGGTGGCTCAATGGGTAGTCCATTAGGCTGGGATACAGAAGATTCCTGGTTCACATCCCAGCAGAATCTCCAGGTGTGTCCTTGAGTAAGACAATCTGTGTTAGCTCCTTGGGTACTGAAAAATGGCTACCTACTGCTTCCCCCAAGGGAAGGGTTAAATGCAGGCAACAAATTTCCCTGTTGTGGGGACTAATAAGGCATACATAAATAAAGCATGCAAGTGAGTTTTTGACTGAATTCATGTATTGGGCTACAGTATGTTATTAGTATTGTGCCATACTTATTATATGCAATATTTTGTGAACCAGTTTAATGTCAAAGATGAGGTCAACAGCTAAACATGGGTATTCCAGTTAAAATCTAATCAAACAAAAATAACCAAACAAAAACTGTAATTTCAGAAAATATTCATTGTTGTTAACAACACAAGCCAAAAGACACTATGAGCCTGCACTCAGGGTTTGAGGACCTGCAAAAGGAGCAGTGTTATTAAGAGTGTGATCTGACCATCGTCACGACGCCCAGCAGCTTGTTTCCATTCACCAGGGTCAGTTATGTACTGGCTGCCAGAGTAACGGAGGAGTGAACTATGCCGTTATTGTTCTTGGAGCCTTTCGTCTTGCAGCGTGTGCTGTCAAGCAGCCTCAAATCCTGCTGCAGGAAGTTAATGACTGGAACTCATTTTTTTTCAGCTTGTACACTTCACATTAGTTCTCATTAATCCTGTATTTTCAACCGCCTGTCCTGGTCATAATAAATTCAGAAAGAGGAAAAGGTTAAACGCAGTGAACAGCAAAGTTGCAGTCTGGACTTGATGCCTTTGCCCCGACTGTAATCGTTACATTAATGTACATCACTCTGGGATGGATTGGACACTAAATTATGGATAGACCATTCCTCTCGCCATTTTCTGGGCATTCAGTGATTTCTTCTGACCAGTGCTACTTTTCCAGAATTTTCCCCCACTCAGTGGAGTGTACTAAGCGTTTCCAGTAGGGAGGGGGGGTCAAGTTGGACCACAGAATCGTAGCAGGGGGGCCGTTAGCAAGCAAAAAAACAAAAGGCATGATAAGTGGCGCTAAGATGTATAGAAAATGTGCAATGCAAGTCAAAGCTAACATGCGTGTGTGTGTGTGTGTGTGTGTGTGTGTGAGCGTGTATGTGTGTGTTTGTAAATTTAATTACTCCATCAACACTACAAAAATAATAATTTAAATCCTGTCAAATTTATATAGTGCAATTTCATACACATGTTGATGATCACCATGTAGGACTTGTGTAAAATCAGTTTAATTAGTCCATATGCAGTATGCACTGAAGGGGACACGGGAGATGGTAGGACAAGACTTTGTGGGGGCTGGTTGCACATTTCACTCCTTTCTCCATACACAACCTCCCTTCAGTGGGACTACTGTAACTAGTGTTCAGTGCACTAGGAACCGAGCTGAATTTTCGTTTCATTTTTCAGTTCATTTTCTGTCTTATTGTTCCACTTTCACCTTGTCCCTGCACGTGCGTGATTAATGAGGTTAGCACTAATAATGGCACAGGGCTTTATGTTTTTATGCATGCTTATTGTATTTTGCCACAATGGCCACATAAGTCATTCTGGACAAGTGTGCAGGCTAAATGAATGTGTACGTTGCCTAAATGCCTAGGAAAACAGTATTAAGATCTGAGTTCCACAAACAGCGGGTCCCTAAAACAGACGGTCCTCCAGCTCATTGTACGATGCACTATTGATAAACGGCACCACAGATGCCAAACGAAAAAACACACAGGAACATGGGGGAGAACAGGGAAGCACTTGAGCTGGACAGTTCAAAAAAAGGTGTAGCACCCTTGTATTGTGTGTTCTGTAAGAGCCAGGTGACAGCGTCCAGGCCGTGGACCTGAACACGTAACCACGTGGCTGTGCGTTTGAGTTCCCAGAGCTACATCTAAACTGCTGAAGGGGAAGGAGAGCACTTCCAGCTCTATACATGTTAGATGTCTGATAAATGCTGAGTCATATGTCAAGAGCTTCCAATATGAAGGAAAAAAAGAATAAAACAATCTATAAGAAATTTCCGGAGCAAGACACTTATTGAGTTATCGCAGCTGTGGTCAACGGAGGTCTGGGTTTCAAAAGGGATTGCACATCCACTGTTATCTACAAAGGGGTCAAAGCTAAGCTATGCTGCAATGCTAAATACGCAAGGAAAATAAATTGGCTTCCCTAGCCTCTTGGGGGCCTGAGAGGAGGTGTTTGAGCGAGCCAGGTATCGAGTGTGAGAATGTCCACCACAGCCTAAAGAACAGAAAAGAGACACCACAGCTCTTCACACCTTGTTTGTTTTGACAATTTCCAAGCTGTTGTTTTGTATTTACAACTATGTTTTTGTGGTGTACTTTATGCCCAACCTTCAACACAGCGTGTTTTGCCATTTGTCATTTCTGTGAGAGTTTAACTCAGGTTTGTATAATTTAAAAAATGAATTGAGAGTGGCCCGTTCCCCTGTGCAATTAACCAAACTAAGATAAACCAGTTTTATGCAGAAAGGCCTTAATGCCTCTCTTGTTCTCCCTATCTCCACATCTCATAAAGAAGTTTCTTGTCCCTGGCTTTCATAGATAATTGAGTTATAACTGATGTTCTATTTTGATTGGTATATTTCTATAAAAGCCCTAGTCTTTGCGACAGTTTGCCATATCTGATGGCTATTACCTTTTAATTCTTTTGGCAATGTGTGAACTTGTATGGCAAATAAGAATTGGCTGCACGTCTCCTGTAGGAGAATGGGGGGATGACGGAGAGAAGAGAGAGAGGAGGTGTGTGGATAGGTGTGTCAGGAGAGCCTGGTGAGCCCAAGTAAGACGTGTGCTACTGTGCTTTCTGACTTTCCAGCAAATCCAGCACTCCAGGAAGTGCAATTTCTCAGTTTTGGCAATGAAGGTCTGTTTGGCTGAAGGAGCACAGGCCCACCTCCTCACATGGGCCCATCTGGATGATCCAGTGCACCCCATCCAAAGAAAGTGCAGGAAATTACATTCACACCCCTTCCAAGCGGTTCCTTGAGTCCCACACTCCTCAGCTGGGAAAAGGTATCCACCAAACAGGATGTTTCATCACTTACATTTCCTGCTCCCTTGACATCAGTGTCACGGTGAAGCTGACGCAGATTTTTTCTTAACGCTGCTGTAAAAATGTTTCACGGTGTTTCTCCAAATGTGTGCTGCATGAAGGGATGTTTTTTTATCTACATGTCGGTTTCAATGCTTTAAAAACACACAAACATTTAATGTTGTTTTTGTTGTTGTTCTTGCTCAATAATCAGTCGGCTCAAAGGCTTATGCACAGTCTTTCCAACACCCTCAGCCATCTTCAGAGCAGTACATCCTCCTGTCTCATATGCAAATCAGGGATAACATATTTAACATGCAATGGTATAAATTACACAATTAAGCAAAATTGTAAAACTGTAAAACAAAAACCTGCACAACATGCATCTCTTTTGTTCTGAACTGTTTGTTTACCTTTTTCATGTGTTTGTTAAAACAAAAGTAGAGCCACAACAACAACAGAAGTTAGAGATGAGCGAAGCTCACAGTAACGCTGCGGAGCTAAACTGCATCATAAGGCAGTGTAATGTAATGACATCTAGGTGACCTCGGCTTGCGAGCAGAAGGCTTGTGGTTCAAATCTCAGGAAAAGAGGCTGTCATGCGGCCCTGGAGGGAGGTCCTTGACCTGTAGTACTGCACACCACTGCTTATAAACCGTGAGCAGCAAAATGGATGGAGTAACAGTAACATTGTGTGTGTGTGTGTGTGTGTCTTCTTTAATCTACATCCACTGCATTGTGCTCACTGTGTTTCAGTTACAGGTAAGAGAAAATAAAACAAGCAGGTTTTAATTGGAAGGGTACAGTCTGCTCCAGTATGAATCCTGCATATCATGAGTTAGCTTTATTTATGCAATTCATATGCATTTTGGACATACTTTTGGGTGCTTATTTACCATGGCAACAAAGAAAAGTAAGGAGACAGGAGAGAGGATTTAAAAGATATGCATTGTGCAACCCATAGATCTAGTCAATATGGGGAACACAACATATCTCATGAGTCCAAGGGGTCACCATGGCCACCATCCCATTTCATAAATGTGGCCTTCATAAGCCAGACAGGTCTGTGAGAGGACAGAAGCAGCCTTGTGGAATACAATGCACTCTGTGAAAAAGCAGGGGTGTAAATGTGTGTGTATGTGTGTGTGTGATACATAAACAAAAGATTTCACACACACATCTATACACAGCACAGAACAATGTCAGAAAACATGCACACTGCTATTCAATATTCTACTTTAAGGATTCTGTGAGCATAATCACATTAACAATGAACTCCTTTACTGCTCTCTCTCTCTCACACACACACACACACACACACACACACACACACAAACATTCACATGTAGATATTCCCATAAGCCCCTTCACACAACAATTTTTTTAGCAAACTAATCTGTGAATTTCGCCACATTTATTTTTCCCTACTTAACTGTGTTTATATATCGTTGGTCTGGTGCTCCAAATATAGCAGACAAATGGGTGGACCAGCCACAGCAGTGTGACTGTAAACTGAGCCAGTCTGCGGCTAAGCTTTTTTATGCACCTGATTAGCTTGTGTGCCAGAGCGAGAGCCTTACCATTAGTCAGTCGGCACTAGTGCTGAGCTTTGGTGCTCCACCGGTTCTGATGGGAATAAACGAGCCCCTGAAATCCACGGCAGGTGGGACTTATTGTGCACTTGTCAATCAATGCTAGGTTTAACCCCATGGCAACTGATGAGAAGTAGGAAGAAAACTAAGGAAGCCTATGATTGGCAGCTCACAGTCACTCCTTCCACCATCAGCTGTAAAGCCTTGCCTCTGCCTTCTACATTCACAGGACTGTTAATGACAGCATAAGAAACCTAGAGCTCCCAGTGCTTCTGAAAGTGTCCCTAAGAGGAAGAAGACCATGATGACTCTGACACACCAGGTGGAATTGCTAAATATGCTTTGTAGGTGAAAAGTGTGATACAGTGCTTTTGGTTTAGGAATCAACATAATTTTTTAATGTTATCAGTTATGCTAGCAGACTGTTATGGGTTGAGGATGGGAGAGAGAGGGGGAAGTATTATTTGCAAATTTTCACATTCGCAGGGGTCTTCTGCCCCTAACTCTCACAAATGTGAAGCGGTGACATATCATTTTACACAAAGGACCGCTGCACTGGCCCAACAGCACAATCTTTAGGTGTACCTTGGGTGTTTTATTATTATTATTATCTTTGTCCCTGTCACTTTGTGCTGCTGATAAATGCAGCTCTTATTTCAGCCCAGAAGAAGCCCATCTCAGTACTAAGCTATCCTGGCTGTGACATTTACAGTGTAGCCCACTCACAATGAAAAGGAACAAAACCAAACAAGATCACTGCATTTTTCTACTTTAGCTGGTATGTCCACAAATTTAACATTTTGTTTCAACAAATCGGGCTGCTAGAACTTTATCCGGTTCCTAGCCTCCCTCAGCGGGGCAAAGACATTAATTCCCGTTCCGTGCGGATGACCTGGTTCTGCTGTCACCCAAAGAACAAGAGTCACGGCCGGGCCTGTCGCTGCTACAGGAGTGCTGTCAAAGTCAGGTGTTGACAGTGCAGATTAAACCAGCATGATGGCATCCCTCAGAAGGACATAGCTTAGGGGAAACAGACCCAACGCCAACCTGCGGAGCCGTGTCATAAATCACCGCATGGCTGCTGCAATTCCACTCCTTCAATGCGTGTGTATCCAAATAAATATTAAACACCTGAGTACCGTTTCATCTATAGCAAAAATTATTGTGTATCAAAACTGCAGAATAACATTTATAGTAAAATTTCCCAAGTATAATCAATCCAATGATTTCTCACTGTTGCAAAAAACCCGGCATACTAATAAACGATAAGTAATTGGATTAAAAACCAACAGGACATATCCTTGTGGAATTCCACCAGCCTGGTCCTGTATGTTCACAGGTGCATGGGAAATAATGCTGGCGGGGCTGAATTAGACAGATCTGCTCCCCCCACCCCTCTGCTCCCCCCCCACCACCACCATTGCCACTTCCCTCCCACACAGCACTACAGAGTTCCCCAGAGAGCCCTCTCAGCGAACTGGAGCTGAACCTCAGCCAATTGACTTCAATTCCCAGCACTGAGCTTCAAAATACATGTATAAAAAAAATGCACAGCTGCAAAAAAAAAAAAATCTAAACAAATGCACCTGAAGCCAGGAAACAATTATAAATTATGTCTCCACCAAAAAAAACAGCAAGACTACATTTTTGCTTTTTTTTACCTACGTCAAAAAATTCTTCCCCTGTCAAAATATTTCATGAGTGCAGAGGAGAAGCACTGATAAATCCTGACAAAATGTAGGCCAAGTGACCAGCTATGTAATCATAACATTCGGTCATAAAAATACGAAAAGGCTGCGCTGAGGCCATGGATAAGATTCAGACAAAGGACAAAAATAAAGTTATAATATAATAGCATTTCTTCAAAATGAATTTACTGCTGGTAAGAAAAGTAGACGGCTTTAGACACATGGCTTATTACTGCTGTGTGCTTCTGACAATGGAACGTATATTTAGGCATGAGGCTGTTGCACTAAATTGTACACGCTGCAATCTCTCATACAATAAATCCTTTGTCCCACAGAAGTAGAAGCAGTGTACAACAGCATTAATGGAGTTTTTCTTCCCCTTGAGATGAGTACCTTGGAAGGGAAGTAAAAAAAAATCAAAATAGTGGTTCTAATAGGATGTGTTTCCTGGTTTAGATTTTTTTTTACAAACACTAAATGGCATTCATGCAGGGAAATTAATTATTATCCTTGAAAGATAGTGTACTTCTCAATCTCTTAGGATAAAAGACTGCCAAAAGGCGTATGTAGACAAAAGGCAAAATATGTCAATAGCTGATACTTAAACTGGGAATAAATACAGAGGATTCTCTGACTGAGGGTTTATCAGTTTTATATTACATGTGTAGCCAATGCAGTGTCAGAGCCTGCAGCTGCGCAGACATAATTCCCACAAAGTTTGACTGCTCATCGGAAAGATAAAGCAAACAACAATAAACAAATTAAACTCAACAAATAACATGTTCACGAAACAAATGATGAAGACAGTCCACAAGAATTTAGAAAGCAAAAAAACTGTCTTAAATAAATAAAGTGAAGTATCAATAAATAAGGCTTCAAGATACATGAGTGAGCCCTATTAAACCGGGAGGGAAGGCATGTTTGAATGGTGGGTCAGTGGGGGGGGGGAATAAAAAAATACAGAAAAACAGCAGCTTCGATTTGAATTAGGATTACAGAAGCATCGTAGTCCGAGCAGCATGAGATATGAGCTGGCTTATTAGGATTCAGACCAGGGATCCTGGCAACCGCCACGCTGTCACAGGACACCCATTCCACAGAACCACAATATAGCAAAGCAACATGCCCTGGTGCAGCAGAATAAATAACTGAGATAGATGTGACAGGGATCCTAATAATATTCATGACATGACAGGTGAATATCCACTGCGTAAATAAGTGGATATCGGTGACACTTTGACTCTGAGAAAAAAAACAGAGTAAATTCAACAGCGTGAGTGAAGACGCATTAGTGTAATTATCAAACATTAAAGCAGCTGGGAGCTGTGTGAATGCAACATGTGAGTGGAAGTGTGTGTGTTTATTAAGCAAGAATCAAAAGAGAATAAAAGCCCATAGACAAGGGGGGGGGGGGGGGGGCGGACTGCGGCCATGGTGGTTACCATGGCAACCCCAAAGGCTAAAGGCAAGTTACTGAAACAGAGTTAATTATGGGTAGCAGGGAATAGCTTTATCTGTCTCTGGTGGCACCTCTCGTTCTCTGTGTGCGATACGTTACCAACAGAGAGGAAATGAAAAATGAACAGAGAGAAAGGGCCAATCGTTTTATACTGATGCCACAGAGAACCGGTTTTTTCCCCACTCAGAGGGTATGGGCATAACAGCAATGGTGGCCGGAGCAGTGCCTAATAAACAGAAGTTGGCAATGATGTAAGCCAGGCAGTGATCAGAAGTGCAAGGCAGAATGATGAAGGGGCAATGATGAATAAGACTGGCGTCGTCACAAATGTGACTAACACAGCGCTAAACTGTCGACAGCAGTTTGTAGATATGCAGACATGTCCTTCGTGCTTTTCTTGAACTGTATGAAACATCAGGCAACAGCAGACCTGTGGAAAAAGGGGTAGGCGTTGCAGCCATCTGTCTCGAAAGAGGTGCGGCCTGGTGATGTCGCTGGAGGATTGTTAATGTTCACTACGTCACCATACACTAGTTTTTTTTATCTCTTGGTAATGTACAGGTTATGATTTAAGGTTAGAGAGACCTCTATGGTTGATGTTCCTTTGATTTTTCTGGAGTCCGTTTGATGCTGAAATAACTGGTTTTGTACCCTGAGAATTGCTGAAACGGCAGCCCTGGTTTTATGTGTTTCTCATTTCACTATTAAACGTTTTTCATTCACTATCTGAGGTCTAGCTGTAGGGCTATGACTCTCCCACAAGATATTGCTGCATGTAATGATAATATTTTAAACTTAATCTGTAAATGCTGGCTGACGGTAAACCATCAGCAAAGAAAAAGTGGTAATAATTGCGCCGAGGCCACATCCTGTCACAAGAAGATTAACTCAGGTCACAACAGGCCATGCGGTAACACCTGCAAAAGGGTGGGGCTCTTTGGGTCGCTATTACCCTTGTTACAGATCAGTTTCCGTCCTCCCAGCTGGCTGCATTCCAGGAAGGGACGGCTCAGAGATCCGGCTTTGCACCTGAGCTGGGCCTTTTCTGAGGAGGGGCACCAAGACACCCTGCACATTAAAAAGGTCAGAGGTGCTCCGCTGCTGCTCACAGACACTGACGCCAGGGCAGCGGCGGGGGTCGACGTCCTCACTTCGCAAGAAGAAGAGCGCCGCGTGAAAACACAAGCTGTTCATCTCTGCCTCACAGCCACAGCAACAAAGGCAGAAAATCACGAGAACAAACAACGACCAAAAGATAGCATATTCAATAACACCCAAGAGTAAACATTGCACATTTAGCCAGTTAATCGGGTTCTCTGTAAATGATTTCATCCAAAGTAACTTAAATAAATCACAAAATTTTGCTTCTGTTTTTTGCTTCCTTTGTTCTTGCTGCTAAGCATGTATTTTGTAGGGACCTGCATTCTTTCAGGTCAATAGTTCTAACTCCTCAAGCTTTGCCTCTGCCTATCTCACAACATCACCAGGAGGAGAAATGCTGTCGGCCTGCTTGCTGTGCTGAGTTTTTGCAACAGCTCTGGTTCTCTGTAGCTGGTCTGGATGCATTCTGGCACCAAGCACATATGCCGGGTCACGTTTCTGCGTGTCCATCACACCAAATCTCAGGTTGCCCTCGCATGACACCGTCATCACAATCAACTCAGAACCAGTGAACAACGATGTCCCAGTACTGAACGCTTTCATAAATCTGCTGTGAAGATGAATTTGACAAAAAAAGACAAAAAAATGCATACATCTCAAAAGCAATGACTAAAATTTCCTTCATGTTTAAACCAATAAGTCACAGCTTTTACACAAAGTGTTTTTTAAATTCATGATTCATGCCACCTTTGTCCAAAGGACCTTCACCACAATCCATTTCAGTTTGCTTTACACCTGTCTTAAAGAAAGGCAGGTTGTTCTAAAACCCAATCTCCAAACAAAGAAATAAATAACTTTATTTGCTGATGTATCCTAGTTGGCACCCTATAAAACACAGAGCTTAAGTGTTTGATTGAACTTGACTGAACTGGCTGCTCTCTGAATTCAGATGTCTTTCCTTGCACCTGGAGACTTACCTGAGAGCTGAGCCGTCCAGGCCACAGAGCGACTGAATGCTATAGAATTAGAAATGAGATGGATTCACGTTTTAACCTGCATGCATACAAATACAGCTGAAGCAAAGGCTTCAGTAGTGCTTTTATTGATTAGGCAGGGGCCAGCGCTCCCCAACTGACAGAAAACATGGAGGACAATAAAGACACATCCTCAAGCAGTGTGGGTGACCATGCTGGTCAAAGGACAAGTCCGTTGTTGTCACAACAATGTGTAAATACGAGATTTCTGCAAGTCATTTCATGCGAGGCAATTTGACTCGTGCCATGAGCTATCTCAGGTGCTCAGCCCAACACGTACAGTAATTAACCTTCCAAATGACTTCTGAATGCTTTGAGGCACTGGAAAAGCATGGTTCTGACAAAGACAAATGACTGCTGACCTGTGAAGAAGTGCGTTTCTGAGTGGACAGGGGCTATCAGGATGGCCGTGGCTGTCAGGGTGTCACACCCCTCCTGCCGGCCCGAGGCGCAGGCACAGCGGTGCCGTTCCTTCATATGACCTCGATTTCAAAATATGACTGAATTGTGTAATCAATGTAATAATTACAGCCAGATTGGAACCTTTTAATAGGATCATCCGGCACCCCGCGAAGTGTGGCACTGAGGCAGGAGAACCATTCAGGAAATACACTGCACCTAATAGGGCAATCATCTAAGGGAATCTTTTGAAGGGGAGTTTGATGGGAATGCTTTACAGGTGTAAAAGGAACACTAAGTGTTTGAAAATAAATGTGTTTGCTAGCGACTCGAAATGCTCCCTAAACCTCATGTATGAGCATCTTCAATACAGACTAAAGCATCAGATCAAATCAAAAAGCTAGACTGTCCAAAATCTGTAGAGTGTGACACATCAACAATAATATGTGGATGCTAGCAGGCTCTTAAAAGATGACTTTCACCTGCTTTTTGATTGTCAGACACACAAATAAGATACTGTGAAAGCTGGTCAAGTATAGTCTGTAAAAAAAAAAACACTCATTTAAGCAGATGTGAGAGAAACCAAACGATTACATACATCGTCGTGAGAGGAAACTGACAGGCCCTGCAGCTGCTCAGTGTATCAATACCTGTCATCCGCCGAGAGACAGTCACCGCTCAGCTAGTCCATCCCACAAAATAACACAATTACAGTCAAACAGAACACAGTAATTGCCTTTATATTAATTACAATCATGGCAGCAGCAGTAAATTTTAGAAGACAAGAAATTAATCAAGGACCTAGTTTAAGTTTTATCTACGTTAACCAATGCATAATAAGAATGCAATTGCCCAGATACCAGTATAATCTGAAAGCACTGGCGACATAGACGTAAGTGTAATTCACGTCAAGCAAGCTTATTTGAAACGAACAGAGGTCCAGATTCACTAAACAATTCAATATAGCAGGATTGCTCTGGGACTCAGAGCTGTGCGAGAGAGGGCAGGACAAAGAGACAATGGGGATTTGCAGGGACAGAGACAAGCCAATCAATCAATTCCTTTTAGGAGCAGGGCAGATAAGTAATGTGCGTGGACGCACAATGCGAGTCGTGCGCTCAGCAAGGAGGGAGGGGCCACATGTGACAAGAAAATCAGAGGATGTGAGAGCAGGCTGCTGAGGGGCCCCATGGCAGGAGGGGCCAGGCTGGCGCATGATTTCATTAACTCCAGGGTGAAGGAGTTAGACAGAATGCAAGATAATGTCCAAAGACAGAGGACAATTCAGAGAGAAGAGTGATGGTGACACAAGTCACATGACCAGGGAATAACACCACCCAACACTTAAGCATCTTTCGAAGCGCTAGGAAAAAGTTCCTTAAGGATAAATTTCAGTAATGGCGCATATTCTCTTTTTTTTCCACACAATAAACTTTTAATTTAATTCTGTAAATCCAGTGAATACATCTTTTTTTGTATTCTCAGCTCTGTTGATCTAGTGAACATCACTGTTGAAAGAGCCCTAATGTTTCTTGTAAGACATCTGCATCGCACTTTACTGGACGGCAAACCCCTGAGGATTGGACTCTTGTATCACTGATCCGGTTTGAGAGGATTCGTCAGAGCATTTTCTCAATGAATCGCGTGCAACAAAAAGTCCTGTCGAGGACGGCAGGCGCACTCCTCTGGGTTCTGGAAGTATTGACCTGTGAAGATAAATGCCTCCTTCAAAACAACAGCAGTGACAGCTGACAGCGTCCACAGAGGCGAGCGCTAGGCCTTCTTAGCCGCTTTGATAACTTGTACTGAAACGGTGCGCACCCTAGGAAGCTGGTGAGAAACAAAAAATATACCTTAGATTCTGGGATGATGGACGACAAGCTTCCAGCTGTCCAAACTGTTTTTCCTTCCTGCTCATAATCAGCAGACTGTTGTTTTTTAAGAGAGCTTTTCCTCTTGTCCAGAAAGCCTTGTCTTCATTTTTCCCATTGATTCCCAGCATTTTTGCATAGTCAATAAAAATGACCTGACACTTAATTATTGGTTGCTGCTTAGAAGTTGATAGATGTAAGGTTGCCGTCTGGCCCACTAATGGGATGCGCATGCAATCATCTTGGTCAGAGGTGACCATATATCCTCATAGCCTGGCACACACCGGTATGGCAGCCTGTCCTGACCAACAAGATGGAAAAGTGATGTGTTAATAATTCACAGGCAGCCAAGACACCCTCACCACACCCCTCATTAGCATACCCAATACAGTAGTCCCCTTTATTCACAGGTTCACTTCCTGTCATTTCAGTTAGCCACAATCAACCACGCTCTGAAAATATTAAATGGAACATTCTAAAAATAAACAATTCATAAGTGGTGTGATGAAATTTTGTGCTGTTCCACACCGTCCCACTTCATCTCCTTCGAGACACAAACCATCCCTTTGTCCAGCATGTTGTCCACACTGTTTACACAACCCTCCATCTCAGTCATCAAATTAACTGTCATGGTATTCATGTAACTTTTATTGCAGTTTGTTGTTATAACTGTTATATTTTATTAATGTATTAATTTAACTTATCATAGGTACTTTATGTGTTAATAGGGAAAGACAAAATATATGTAGGGTTTGGTACTATCTGTGGTTTCAAGTATCCATTGGGGGTCTTGGAAAATATCCCCCATGGGTACGGGGGGGACTGCTGCATCAGTACTAATAGAGAAGGGGTAATACTGGATGTGTTTCCATCCAGCTGGGTATGCTTAGGGAGTACGCATGCTTCTTCTCAGTTAAAATGCTTTATACGTTTCTTGTTTCTCCTTACCATTTAGCTGTATCTTAGTGATAATATACTTACAATAATGCACTTAACTCTTAAGAAAACCATAATATAGCTAATTACAAGACTAAATTTAAGCTGATAACAAAAACATTAGTAAGGATGAGGATTCAAATATTCCAATTCAATCTTATTTTGTTTCGTATCGTGACCCTTGTCCTACTTTGGGTACAGCGGTGTCTTTTCATCAAGGATTTCCATCCCATTTTCCATACTGATTATCCTGTGCACGGCCGCAGAGGACTTGCAGTTTATCCCAGGAAGCTTAGGGCACAAGGTAAGGGACACCCTGGATATCTTTGGTTCTGTCACAGAACCACCTACCCTACTATCTCCACAAAAATGGCATCTGTTCTTTACCGACCGCCAGCAAGGCAATTACAAAATAGGCTTTCTATTTCAAGACCAGTCACAAAAGAAACCTAAAAGAATGGCAATCACATAGAGTGATTAGAGTCCCGCTGATAACTGTAGAGATGTTATGTTTCTGTGTCACATTACACTTGGTGTTACGTATTGGCCGGTGTGCATGTGACACTGAGTCCTAGTGTGAGCATTTTGCTCTCACTCTGAGCGTGCTCAAACATAAAAAAAAATTAATGAAAAAGAAAATTATGTATGTACATCCATGAGTTCATCTAACATTTCGTGCTGTCAGTCCAGAATATTCTTTCATCCACAAGCACCTAGTCAAGGCAAGCTGAACTTATATGACACATAGGCTGTCAAAGCAACGTCTTTGTCCAGCACTGGCAGACTTCACCCAGCATCCAGTTCCTTGTCCACTGCAGGGGTACCAGTGGTCCAAAGTCTTTTGCAGCCTAGGACATAAGGCAGGGTTCCACCCTTCACAGGGCAGAAGGCACAGATGCAGTTTGAAGCCACAACCTCCTTTGTAGGATACATGTACCTTACACCATGCCTACCTTCTCCACTTGCTGACACAGTAAATGAAAATACTGTATTTTTGCCCTTTGAAGTGTGTCTTTATAACTACCATCTCACACGTTTACATATAGCTATTTAGCTACAGCGACACAGGCTGACTAACCTACTAAGAGTATGGCAGTGGAGTCCCTGCACTGGTGAAGAGATGGAGCCGTACACAGACCACACAGTAACCCACTGTGCAAATCATGCCTCTGTGTAACTGTCGAGCTGCCAATGATCTCATCAGGCGCCAGCATCTTCAGCACACACTCTTTCAGTGCTACATTAGTCACTGGTGTTGACCTCCACCCCAGCTCTGTAAACAACGGGCAGATCGTGGCAGCAGTGCCTGTGAGTGATGACCCGGCCCATCTGCTGCCTATAAGGCTGCATGACAACTTTGTCAAATACTGCACCACCTGCACAGTAACAAGTGAACATACCTTTCATATGTGACCCTGGACCAATACCGGGGTCAATCAAAATTTAGCACCCCCCCCCACCCCACTTTCATCACTGATACATACCTTACCACAAGGGGGCACTCACTAATTTACAATTTGCTAAGGGGCAAAATACTTGCTTGAATAATGAATATAATATCAAAAAAGAGCAAAAATAAGCGAATATAAACTAAAGCTATGCTTACACTTATTAGTTCATATATGTAGTGGAGTAAGAAGTACCACTAAGGTAGAAACCCCCAGTTGTCATGACAAGAGTCTGATTAGACCCCCCAAGCTAGGGACTCGTGCCTTCAGCTCAGCAGGCTAATCCTCTCGTCTGGTAACTCTGAGTAGGCTGTGTCTGTGTGCTTTCGAGCCTCCACAGGGTCACCCCTGTTACATATAGCATTTCTGACAAGCTGCCAGTTGTGTTTTGAAGCCCATTTCTGTAATATGCACTACAAGCCTCCAGTGTGAAATGTACACATCTTGCTTTTGTCTGTATGTTCTTTCATTTCTCCTGCCCATTCTAAGGCATGTCTCAGCTGGAACAAAACTGAGGTGCAGCTGGAGCAACAGTCACAAGACGCTTGATTTATAAGGCAACTGAAAGGCTCCAATTGGTATGTCTGAAACACCATTACCGAGTTGGCTTGTCTGTATTCAGTCAACAGCCTTGAACAGCAGCCTATATATTAATGCGGGACAACATGAACGGAGCGACGCAAAGTGATTCGCGTCTCCCTATCACCTGTGATGCATCACCAATATTACATGTGTATGCGCAAAGTCTGAGGGTATGCCAACTGACCAGTGATGGGTGGAGGAAAATTATTTTATTTTGAAAACACTACTCATCTATGAAAGCCACAAAACAGCAAATAATGAGACATCATCAGGAGCTCAACAAAGACACATACATATAAAAAGTTAGCTATATGCAATTACAATTTAAAATCCAAAAACGCCGCTTAAATGAAACAAAGGAGCGGCGCGCTACTGGAAAATAAATAGAAATAAACTATGACACCTGCACGCTCTCGGGCACGTACTGCGCGCTCTCTCTCCAGGGCTTGCTGGAAAAGACAGCAGCCCTCGGCGGATCTCTCTCTATCCACTACCCTCTCTCCCAACACCCCATTCCGCATTCGTCTCTCCCTCGGTCTCAGAACCGAAGCTCGAAAAGACAAGTGAACGTTCCCAGGAAATGAGAAAAAAAAGGAAGCTAAATTGTTTTAGGCACATGTAATTTTAAGGAAATATAACAATTTTCGTTAAAACGATTTGAAGACTTGGATGGAGAGCGGAAGAATGTGGTTTAGAGAAATAGCAGCAAATAACATATCCGTTGTTTTCTAACTGACTTACTGGTGTAAGTACACACCAGTGATTTATTTCTCGAGCTAGATTTTAATTACGCATCAGAGAGTGCACGAATTTGCGCGGACGCCTGTGTTAGGAAGACAGAGAGGGAGGGCTAGAGATGGACTGGCGGAGTGGGAGGGAGACAAACAATTATTATGATGATGACTGACTGACACTCAGGATCCAAATAACGTCAGGGACTTTATTCGGAATAATAGTCCAGTGAAAGCAGTTGTTACAGTTTCTGAAAAAAACCTGGGCGTCTAGTAACAGTAAATTACATGGCAAAATAACTGAGCGACGAGAAAAGGAACGGCGGCGAGGAATTAAGGAGAATATGGAGAAACTGTATCGGGCGGTTTGTTCAAAGGTAGGCTGTTTCACATGTTTTTTGCTATGTAAATGTTTGACCAGCTTTTATTCACGCTAATTTACTTTCCTTTGTGCTACGTTCAGGCTCGCCAGTTGATTGGAATAACTAATCAGATCCTTTTTGGATAGCATTAAAAAGAGATACAAAAGCAAATGTAAAACCGGTTATATACACGTTTTATCCAGTTATATATTAACATTGATTAAATTTTCAATTAATGTGAACGTTTTTTAAAGACAATTAGCAATCCAGACATGTACGAGAAAATATATACATTTTAAACATTATAATCAGCAATTCATGACAATTCAGCATTCTGTGCATTTTGACTAGTTTGCGGATATATATTCTTAATTCTCTTTTCTGACGCGTGACTATATGGGTAAAAGTATATTATGATTTGCCATAAGTATGTTTTAAATACACATATATTTGCAACGGGTACACCGTGCCGGTAGTTCCCTAAGTTGCATATGCGTGATCATGTAGTGCAAGTACATACATGATAGCGCTTCTGTGTGTGCGCGCGTCTGTCTGCGTGTGAAACACACACACACACACACACACAGAGAGAGAGAGAGAGAGAGAGAGAGAGAGCGCGAGCGAGAGAGAGGGGGAACAGTGAAAGTGTGTGTGTATCGGAACATTAATGCGGCATATTATCGGGGACCGAGACACGATATGTGTTTGATAAAACAGGGGTGGGACGTGCTACGATAAGCCCGAATTCATAAGAGCGCTTTTATTGCGCTCTTCCAGGCTCCAGTTAGCCCAGAAACGCATGTACCTGCTTGGGCCGCTGCCTCGGTGCGACTGTGACCGACTGGGCCGCTCAGTGACGTCAATGGCCGTGTCAACTCGCCACGCTAGAGCCCCCTCAAGAGCAATACAGCGCATTATTAAAGTTTTATGACTGGCTCAGTGGCCTTGTGGTTAGTGCTTGTCCTGACACTGCTAGACTGTACGTTCAATTCCCACCAGGCTTATACCACTACATCCATAATGTACTGCTCAAATGATGTAAAAGAACATTTCAAAGCTTTTTTGAGATTCCCTGCTGTGCCCCGCCTAGGACTTTAAAATGCCTCTCAATAATATGGCAAGGTGTTACAAAAATGAATAATGGCCTTCGCTAATAGTACATTTGTGAAATCTTCTTGAGAGTGCACACACAAAGGTACTCCAAAGGACTGGAAATGGGGTACCCTCAAGAAAAGAGCAGGTCATCCAGTCTCAGTGCGGGCTGTGAAGTGAATTGTTTTTTTTTGTTGTTTTTTTTTTGCATGCATAATACTAGAAAAGCATACCGTGAGACGTCACCATGCCACCAGCTCAATGTCTTATTAGACAGCACCATATTCCACATGGACACATGGAATCCCCGCTCCTATTCGTGCTCCTCTCTCAGATCTGGAGAACACTTGACCAGTGTTCTTCTGGCTTTGTTTGTGCTGTCTTCTTTCATTTCCTTGTTTCCCTCCACCCCAATGTGTTTAACGCAGTACGTCTTCCCCACAGTCTCTGATACCTGATCGCTGCCCTACGCCCTTTCAAAGTCTCTCATCCTTGTGTTTTTACTGTTTAACACACACTCTCTCTCTCTCGCTCTCTCTCTCTCACACACACACACACACACACACACACAAACACACACACACACACACCTCTCAGTCCCCCGGCCCTCAGTGGAACATGTCTCATAGCTGTAAACATGCAGCATGTCAGCTGCTGACAGGCTCTCTTATGGTTTTTGGGTCTGTCACCGTGTGTCCTCAGAGATCACACTGAGTGTTTTGTGTGAGCGCTCTTATGTATTATTGACAGATGGTTCCAGTTGGCTCCTTTGATGAATACCGACTACGTGTTCTAACAGTGGTTAAAACAAAATCATCAGACAGGCTAATCTGAGTTAGGCCACCAAGCACTTCTTATAAACTTTATTACAGATTTCATGGTCTTTTTCATGATGCTGAAACATTTACTGAATTTAATAAGGGGTTTTTTTTAGACACAAAACATTGTTGCTTTCATGTTTTCCCTTGCCAATACACTATTTTCTTTGCCTGTGTCACCTCAATTCGTGAGATATTCACATTGCAGCAATGCAAAGGGGAAACAAGCCTTCTGGTAAAGACAAGCATGAAAGTTTAATGTCACACATTATGCCTAATGTATGTGCATTGTGTGTCCAATATATGCTAGTTGGTTCAGAAGACACAAAAATCCTTTATTTAACAGGTGTTAGGTACAACAAAACTGCCGTAATTCTCTTTTCAGTTGTTGATCTTTTCAGATTTATTGTTCTCGCCATAGTGAATGGTGATGGATAAAGTCAGGGCATATCTGGTGAATGCTAATGGGAAGAAGTAGACATGTACTGGCCACAAAGACAGTGATACACATACAATACATGTGGGTTTGCTGTGCACTCTGATCCCTGTCTTTAGCACAGAGACTCCATGTACATGCAGACACATTTTCGAAAGTAAATTATGCTAACATCCAGGTTTCACGTATTTTCACGCGTAGCCTTTTATGAGTTTCTTCAGCCTCTCTCCAGCATGTCACAGTTTTTCGTGCCTTCCTTCCTATTATTCACCATTCCTTATTTTCTGTCCCTGATCATTCTTCTTTTTCCCTTTCATTTTCACTTGGTCTGAGCCACTCTGCACAGATTTTGTGTTGCTTGAGAGAGGGTGTGGCACAGTCTCTGGACACTCTATCTGTGTTTTTTCCCTCCTGCTGATTCTCTGTCTGTTCCTTGGATAAATGTCTATGTCATTAATGTCACAAAGTGGTGGAAGAATTAAGCTGAGCAGTGAATTTATTATTATTATTATTATATAGATGGCACTGACAAAGAGACAGGAGGCAGAGTTGGAGGTAGCAGAGTTGAAGATGCTGAGGTTTTCATTGGGAGTGACGAGATTGGACAGGATTAAAAACGAGCATATTAGGGGGACAGCAGAAGTAGGACGGTTCAGAGACAAAGTGAGAGAGGCGAGACTTAGATGGTTTGGACACGTGCAGAAGAGGGATACAGAGTATACAGGGAAAAGAATGCTGAGGATGGAGCTGCTAGACTGGAGAAGAGGAAGGCCAAAGAGGAGGTCCATGGATGTACTGAGGGAGGACATGAAAGAGGTTGGGGTGACAGAGGAAGCTGCAGAGGAAACTGCAGGTAACAGGCTGGCATGGAGAAGGATGATCTGCTGTGGCGACCCCTAAAGGGAGCAGCCGAAAGAAGAAGAAGATGATTATTATTATATAGGTATTCTATTTCTCACAGTTGGAGAAACGGAAGAGCTGTAGGCTGTTTCCTCACAGCCACATGAAGAGAGAGAGTTGAGTAATAGGCTGTGGTTTATCACAGTTAAAAACTGAAAAAGAGAAAATTGAGGTAGGATGTTTCCTTATGCTTAGAGAAGAGATAGAAGAGTTGTAGGCTGTGTTTCCTCACAGATAAAAGAAGAGAAGATGGTGATGAATTAGGCTGTTTTCTCACATTCAGGCTGAAAGTTAGAGGAAAGTTATGTAGGCTGTTTCCTCACAGTTGGAGACAGAATCATTATGGGCTGTTTCCCCACAGTCAGATAAGAAGAAGAGAAGAGGAAAAAAGAGCTGTAAGTTGTTTCCTCACTGTTAGACAAAAAGATGACAGAGGACAGCTGTAGGCTGGGTTTCCTTACTGTTGTAGAAAGAGAACAAAAGAGAGATGATTTGTTGGCTGGGTTTCCTCACAGTTAGACTGAAAGATAGAGAAAAGTTGTGTAGATTATTTTCTCACAGTCAGAGATAAGGGAGAAGAGAGAGTGGATGAGAGGAGAATAGTTACAAACTGTAGGGTGCGTCCTCTCAAAGGACCAGTGAAAGACAGACAGGGAAAGTGAGAGAGAGTGATAAGAGAGTGAAGGAGCTGTAGCTCTAGGGTGCCTTCACGCTGCCCCTCCCTCTCCCTCAGCTCCTGCCTTTCCTTATTCCTCTGTTATTAGGTGACAGGAATGGGGCACCAACACGTTCAGGAGCACCAACCCTGTGTTAAAATATGCAGAACACCTATAGAAACCAGAAAACGGCAGATCACATAGAATGGTTCAAAACAGCAAAATTATTACACTGAATAGCAGTGTTGACTAAAATAGATTAGCATGAGTAAATAATTTAATTATTACTAAATTAGATGTAGGGGTGCCCAAATATCATAACCGTTTTGATAAATTTGGGAAGTAAGCTTAACTTTTCGTATTCTTTTTATTGAAAGGAAATATTCAAAATCACTTTTTAGTTTGGATGACAGATAGCTGACAGATCGCTTTAACTCAGACAGTGTGGGCATGTCCTAATTTAGTATAAAAGCCCAAGTGGACCAGCACAGTGCCAAATGTGAAAACTTAAAACAACATCATAATTTCCTTATAGACGCTTCTAATTTGGAACTCTCACACGATAAATCCACGTTCTCTGTATCGCCCGAGCAACCGCTGAGGGAATAAATAGGGCATCTTTTCTTGGTGCTTTCTTTGGCAATTATCCTGGACCACTCAAATCAGTTTGTACCATAAAGCAATTACCACATACTTTTTAAACCATTATGTAGCAGTGGCACCACTGCAAAGTGCAGTGCTGGAAATCTCTTTATTTAATTCGGCTGGTTGAATATATTGTTTTTGTGCGTCTTACTCCTTCCGCTGTTCCGTTCTTTGTTGTGTGACGGTTCACAGCCATCTCAAAATGCGTCCATCTAGTGCTTCCGAGCCGAACTTCATGCCCATTAGGGGGTGCACCAAGGCGTAGCTGTACTGCCTTCAGGTTCCTCTCAAGGCTCACGCTGCCGCTCGCACAAAAAAATCTATGAGGGCGACAAACAGAATCGTTATTCCGCGAAATGTCGGCGCAAAGATGCGGATCCGACAATTTGCACAGTAAGGGTAATTTATGAGCGGGCGATTTATGATGGGTAATTTATGAAGTTACGCTTGGCAAATTAACACGGTGACATGGCCTTGAGTTACAACTGCAGCAGTGAGCGTGTGGAGGAGGAGAAGAAGTCCAATGTCCTGTTGAACACTATGGAGTGATGGGATGATAGTGCTGCTGTACTGTGTCCTGGCTGCTGCTGCAGCTGAGGCCCAAGATGGTGTTCTTTCCTTTTACACTGAATTTTCATGCTTATTCCATAGATGTAAATTGTGCCACTGATCCAGTTTCTGGCCTGACTCCTGAAGGGTCTGAGCGTTGATGTGCTTTTCAGAATTGCAGCTGATGGTTGAAAAGACACTGACCTTCCATATTAGAAGACGTTTGGAAAGAAACGTCATTCGTGGGACGGAGAGGGTCATGCTCTGCACAGAAGGGCAACTGAGGTGGGGAGGGAATGAGAAGTGTAAAAGCATTACCGTGGAGGCGTCGGGTCAAGATCGTGGATGAATCGCTGCCAGTCATTACCATGTCAAGTTTGAATAACAAATGGAGAGGATTTGACTAAAAGGGTTTTAAGGAAAAAAATTGCGTTAAAACATCAGAAATGAAAGTGAAAGATGTCGCTTTTGACACTTGTAAATTGGCTGACAAAATGTGTAGCCTGATTCATGAGCATTGTGGACTTGTGGTTTCAGTCATTTTTGTGATGTTTTTTCTTCACATATGAAAAGTCTGTACATTCACTAAAAGCTAAAAACGTAACATTTATATCTCCTTTCAGAAAATGTTAACGGTCTGATTTATTAAGCTTTTCCATCAGTGATTTTTTTTCTTTTTTTTTTCTTGGCCGTTCTTAGATTCTGTGACAGTATACAAAATCGCTGCAAATCTGACATGCATTTTCATCATTCATCTGATTTGTATCTGAAAATCCCAGTGAACCATAGACAGCTTTCCCTCTGAAATGTGAAGTGTTCAGATTCAAGTGTTCAGTTTCATGTGCGCGTGCTGCAGATCCAGACTGCACAATTTGGAGCTTCTGATCACA
This sequence comes from Chitala chitala, assembly GCA_025773905.1. NCBI lineage: Eukaryota > Metazoa > Chordata > Actinopteri > Osteoglossiformes > Notopteridae > Chitala > Chitala chitala. The sequence goes on along the minus strand of JABJVR010000003.1, from coordinate 371,211 downwards.
ACTCTTTGGAACCTGGGGTCAAAACCTTTCCTCAGTGTTATTCCACTGCAGCAAAGGATTAAGACATTGCAGACCCACAAACGCAAAGTTGCACATACACACTCAACCATTTGCAGACACACACAATAGAATGACGTAATCCCTGAATTATTATAAAACAGACAACATGTTCCTCCAGCATTGCAGATTAGAACTACACTCTAAGCACAGCTAGATTAAAAGGGAGGAGGAAGATTGTGGGATCAAAAAGGTGGTGAAATAAAGAGGAGGGATACAGATGGAAAGACAGTAACTGAGGGGGATTAAATGTGTACTCTATGTAGAGAAGTCCGCAGAGACACAAAAACCAGCATGATGTAGCAAGGGGGGGGGAAGCATTTCTCATAACCCAACAGATGTCTGAATGTGCTTCATTATGAATTCTAGTTATCTGCAATAAGTAAAAAGTGACAGCAGACCATGTGTTTTTTATTATACTGAAGCTATGTTTTTGAAATCATGGCACTTGGTCTAAATTTTTAATTCTCTGAATGCCAGATTATTAAATGTTACCAAGATAAACACAGGTATTCAAAGATGTAGAGAGCAACCGTGAATGTTCATCTCATTGGCCAGATAAAGAAGTGTGTAAAAGCTTATTTATTATAAGTCAAGTATGTAGGAGAGTGATTGACATTGCAGGGGACATAAACCTATCTTCAAATATATATTTATAGATTTGATTCGGAAAAGTATATTTATATATGAATACGTTCCTCTCCTTTGAAGCGACAGGTAGAAACAGGATTAATGTGTGGTCAGGGTTGCCTCAATATGACACTGGTTCTCAGTCAATCCCTCAACTTCATACAACAACATTGTAGGACCTGGCAATCTTTAACATTGTTAGATGACTCTGAGGTTCAACCTTCATCTTATTACACTGGTTGATTGTATCAAGTAAGACATATGACTCCCATTTAGGTCAAATTTGATTTGCCCCTCTGCTCACACCATGCCCCTAGAATTGCAGTCTGCAGCCAAATTCAGACCCAGAATAAGGATGCCCATAGTTTGTACCAGTGAGCAGCCAAATTCAGACCCAGAATAAGG
>JABJVR010000003.1:346131-370019 GCA_025773905.1 Chitala chitala | reverse complement strand
GATGCCCATAGTTTGTACCAGTGAGCAGCCAAATTCAGACCCAGAATAAGGATGCCCATAGTTTGTACCAGTGAGCAGCCAAATTCAGACCCAGAATAAGGATGCCCATAGTTTGTACCAGTGAGCAACAACACATAATACACCATCAGCACTCACATTTGGAGCCGTCCGGGGGGATGGGTTAAGTTTCTGGTCCCATTCCCCACATCCACCAAATTCGTGTTTAGGGATCCAGCCTTTTCCCGTTCTCCTGATTTTGTGGGTTCAGTTTGTTGCCTGCATTCATCATGTTGACAGTGATGTGACCTTTCCTGAGGCCAATTTAAGGGCACATACTTTCACAAGGTTGCCCTTGCGGGGTCACGTCACCCTGTCTGAAGCGATATGCAGCAGTTTACACATTTGTGTCACTTGTGTAACAGAGCAGTCAAAAGACACTTAACAATTGCATGTTTGTAGATTCATAAAATACCATGAGAAAAACAAATCTTGGTCTGGTGTCAAAGGAAAATGCTAAAATTTTTGACTGTAGAGATTAATGAGGGGAGTTGAATTCAAGTATGTAAAACCTTGAGATTAGTTGGACCTTGTTGCTAACAGCTGTTTCTGTAACTGATTCTGTTCAGCACTGAGTCAAGAACACAAGGTCATAAATGGAAGCTAGGCAACAAGGTAGGAATATGACGCAAGCTAAATAATATAGTGTAGGCATAGGTCTTAGATTCTTTATACACAATATAGTCGGTAGTTAGGTGTTGAATTTCCAGGTAAGGAAAAGGGCCAAATGTGTTTTACACTTATTATTATGTGCTGGCTGGACTGTTTGCCATTACTTCCCATTCACAAAACCATCTGTAGGCTTTTATAGGTAATTTCAGGAAACAAAAGATAAGCATATGTGTGTTTTGAAGCCCCCTCTGGTCCTCTGAAAGAAGCGACGTATTTAAATAATACTTGCTCAGCTAAGGAATAATGTTGTCTCAGCATTAATCTGTTCTTGCGCACGGCAGGCATCATTGTGTGACGTGACAGAAATGTTGTGAAAATGTTGGGTGTAAACAGCAGGGAGAAGCTCATGACCATGGCCAATAAACAAGGACTTTATGGAGACAATACATTGGGCGAGCATTCACAGCTGTGATGTCTGCGAATTAGCTGATGGAGCGTTATCTTTGGCCTCTGCGCTGAATCTCACAACCCGGGCATGGGGAGGGTGAGTTGGAGAGTGCAGGATTTATAGACGTGTGTGAGTACGGTGAACAAGGAAGGCAACGGAGCAAGAGAGAGGAGCTCGGTGAGGGGAAGGTGAAGGGAAAACATGCTCGAATCAGTTGAGGTCTCTGACGGACAAAGCATGTCTGGTGGGAAATGAAGGGAGAGCCGTGAGCCACAAACCGCTATCCCCTGGTCAGATTCCATTGGCTATTCAGCAAAGCTCAGTGAGAGGGAACAATTTGGACCCTATACGCTGGTAATAGTGGCAGATTCCTCTGAAGCGCAGCTGAGCACGCATACTTTCCCTGTGAATGTCAGGAGAGCGGAGATGGTAGGGGTGGTAGGGGAAGTCGGAGGAAAGTGAAGTCCTGAGGGGAGGTGGGAAACAGGTGGAAGGAAAGTTACCTGAAATGTGGTGCACAAGAAGGAAAAGATTAAGCTACAGAGGTAAGAAGGTAGCACATACAGGAATGGAGGCTCTGGTCTGGCCTACATCTCCTGCATCACCCCTCCCCCCTCGCTGGGCCACACAGAAATACATGCAGCCACTTGGTGCCTGGGACACTCCAAAGCCAGTGGGATGTGTCAACACAACAGCCTATTAAATCATTAGCGTCCATTCATTATTAACTGTGAGACGAGCACAACTGGGGCTGCTGCCCTTTAATATTCATGCATTGTGACTGGCTGACAGTGACACCAGTGCTGGCCAATCCGCAACGACGGACCCGCTCACGCACACGGACACACACACCCGCAGTGTGACACATGGCACGTAGCTAAGATGATGCAAAACTGCCATTTTAGGTGGATAAAAAGCGGCCAGACTCGTTGAGGGCCGCAGAGGGACAGACACGGTTCGTTAGGCTGGACAGTATCTGCTGTGCCTCTTTAGTCAGAGCAGTTCTCTTCACTTCCTTCTGTCTGCCTGGAAGGGAGGGAGAGGTGACACAGTTCAATGAGCTGAGTAGGTTTAGGCGTGGAGACTTGTCACTAGGACACAGTGTGGATTTTAAACAAACTGCAGCTTGAAAGCACTGGTTTAGCCCCCCCCAGGTCCTGCTTAACTCGATCGACTAAAAACTGTCACGTCATTTGTTCCAGCTTCAGCAATGGAAAATTGACGAGAAACACCTGTTTCATTGATCTGGCGTGCTCTGAAAGGAAAGCATTATAAATTGCTTGAATTTTGCTTGAAATTTTTTTCCTCCTTTTTCCAATGGACATTCTCAGACGTGTTGCATTGTAGGGGTATGGCAACAAAACTGAAATAAAATTTCAATTTGAAATAAAACCCCTCCATGCCTTTCACAAACTTTTCCACCCCCACCTTGTGTGTGCTGACCCCCCCCCCCTCCACACACATACACACAAACGCACTCCACCTGTGTGTGACTGTGACAGTACAGAGGGAGAGAGAGAGGGAGAAATAGAGAGCCACCAGCAGGAAGAGAAGGGAGGAAGGGCACAAAGTGCCCTGCACTTAAATTGCCTGTTTATTTCTAGTCACTGCACGGCAATGGGGAAAAGGAGCGTGTGGGTGTGTGTATGTGTGTGTGTGTGTGTGTGTGTGTGCACGCATGTGTGTGTGTGTGAGAGTGTAAGAGAGAGAGAGTCTGTTTATGTGAATTTGGCACGTGTGCATGTGTGTGTATGTGAGAGAGAGAGTCTGTTTATGTGAGGTTGCATATGTGTGTGTACGTATCAGTGTGTGTGTGTGTGTTTGTGATAAATATGGAACACAGAGAGGGGGACAAACCTGACGCAGAGATGAGGAAAGACAACTAAGACATGAGCTGGATGGACTCAAAGGGAGGACAAATGCACATGGGGATAGGCAGGCGAACAGAAGACTGTTGCCAGGGGACAGATGGGTACAGGGGCCAGCGACAGAGAGGTAGCAGAGAGAGCATAGAAGAACAGAATAAGAAAATGAAGGGAGAAAGTGAGAATGGCCACTTCCATGTAGATGGTAAAGGGTGTGAGATTATTTTTCCCATCACTTAAACACGTTTCATCAGATCTGATGGTCTGTCTGTGCATGCAACTATGTGAAGGTGTTTGTATGACAGTCACTCACTGTGATTAAGTGTAGGAGTGGACCTGATTTGGAGTGATGTCATGCATTATGAGTGTGTTTTCTCTGTATAATTTCCATATTGTGCTGGGGTGGGGTCATACAGGTTGAAGGCTGGAGAGTAGTGGTGTCAACCACACAGCGCTTTTTGTCTTGCATATCAGAAAATGAATTTGTGAGTGTTTTTCACAACTGACATGAAAAGGCTGTTGCAAAATTTTATTGTATTGTAAGTGCATGTATGTGTTCACGTACCATGCGGTTCCATCGATAGGATTATGATATAAAATGCAGAAACAGTTAATTTGCTTTTGAGAGTTCCTGTGTTGTACAATTACTTAGTTTTCACTATGAGCATTTTTCAAAAATTACTATACACCCTGCTTTTTTGTCAGCCATTTTGTCACCTGTCATTGACAGGGTTCTGAAACTATTTACAGTTTGATCCTCATTGTTGTCTGTTTCTTTGAGGTCTCCACTTCATTCCTTCTCTGACCTAAATTTCTTCCTCTTCATCTCCATCTTTTCTTTATGGATACAGGTTGTTCCATTCCATGTCTTCCACTCAGACGCCACTGTCTTCTGTTTCATTTGTACGTCCTTTAAAACACAAATTCATTTATCATATTACGCTCTGAGATTCAAGTGGCAAACTCAGAATGCTCTCTTGGCATAAACATCTTCTTCTTGTAGGTCATCAAGCTGTTGATCCTTCATCACAGTGCTGTCTACTGTCCTTTTGTTTTCATATTGCGCTTGCTGTTTGTTTGTGCGCGCGTGTGTGCGTGTCTGTGTGCACGTGTGTCCATGTGCATTCATCTTTTAAGGCTAAATTAGTCAAGGGAAATCTTGGCCAGCCCAGTATTTAGAATGTGAATGCAGGTAGAAGGAACACTGTGTAAATTAATGCAAAATAGGTACTGAAAGCAATAAACACACAGCACATTTACAGGTGCAAGGATGCCCTCAGAATACACTGGTGCCGTAAAGCTTTCAGCGTCTATGCCATTCTTGTTACTTAGATGTTTAAATGTACTCTGCCTGCTGAAATTCAGAAAGCAAACAACCACTGTTTGTTCTTTTACATGTTTCTGGATATGTCAGCTACAGAGAAATGTCTGCGTTTTTAATGTTTTGTTGATGACTGAGTCGTCTGCAACACCTATCCATTTTCATTTAGCGTTTTTTTGATGTAGTATCTGTTAAAAAAATAGCAAATTCAATAAATGCGCGATACATTTTATCAACATGAGTATAAAGGCTTATAGAGAGTTTATGATTGTACTATGTCAGACAGCGGATAATTTAAATGTCCTCTTGTGTTTTGTCAGGTGCAAAAAAAAAAATATATAGGGAGGAGTGAAATGCCTAAAAGATGAAAATAGAAAATATTAAGTGAATAAAGAAATTCGAAAGGTTTTTGAACGGATAAAAGATAGTCCAACGTAGTGAAATAAATATTGTATGTATGTAGGTATGATGAGGGAGCGGGTGGTTAAACTGAACATCGCACACTGCATATGGTTATCTCTTAACTCAGCCAAACACATTCTTATTGGGACTGGTGGTTTATCTAATCGGGGAGAAGAGCGAGAATGGTAGAAATGGGGTGGCTTGCAGTTGAAGTCATAACTAACGGAAAAATAATCAGTGCTTGTCAATGTCAGCTTTTTTTTCGAACGTGCTTTATTCACCTTCTCCGTTTCTCCTCCCACCCTCCTCATCCCACTCCGCTCGCTCGTTCTCGTTCGCGACTCTCGCTGAATGGTCCAATGTGTGTCGGCGTTAAGAGTCCGATCACATCCCGCGGCGCCTTTGTGCGCCTGCGCTTTCGCCGCATTTCCAATCCACTGCCTTCGTGCGGATTACCGTTGCTAATCAATATCAAATCATATTAACAGACTTTTTCACGAAAATGGCATATGCACGCATATTCCCTTTTACAGCGTGACGGGCAGTGTTTATAGGTGAGTGCGTTTGCAAATCAGTGTTTAAATTTTAAACGTGTACTGAACAAATGTTTTTTTGTTTTTTTTTGTTTGTTTGTTTTCTAATTGTTCACTGCACAAAAATCTGATGTGCACGCATACAAGGTGATGCTCCCTCGTCTCCGCTGTAAAAGAACCTATGACAGATCAATATGGGATATCTCTTCCACAAACGCGGTGGGTGTACAGTCCGTCCGATTAATTCTGTACGGAGCACATGAAAGGGTGAAAAGTGGGGTAAATTGGAGTAGAAAACAGTGACAGTGACACGAATGCTATCTTAATAAAATGCAGTCATAAAGACGAAGCGATAAAATAGCCAGAGCCATATTTTACTGCTGGCTGTTTAGTTTCTGTCTCGGGGCTTACCGTTGTTCATTCATTTCCTAGCTTCCTTGTGCAAACTTGCATGCATTTTAGCAGTGCAAGAATTTTCGCATCAGTCAATTTAAATTTGATTTTATTTGACAGGAACTGTCGACCTTTGGGTAATTTCACCATCCCCCAATACGTGTTTTTTAGTCTTTTAAATTACAGCCTTTTATTTATCATCTTTTATTTTTTCTTCTTTATTGACTGTGGCCTCGAATCCTACAAAACAAGCATTTTAAAACCCGGAGGTTAAACGCAGGGAGATAGCAACACGTAGGCGCAATAGAAACAGATTGAAAAGAACGAGTTGACAAAAGACTAGCAATTTACTTACGGACAATTAAAGGAAAGAAACGTTTTTATATTTCTTACCACAAAATTTGCATTTCTTTAGCCTTATTTCACTTCCATAATGTGACTCTTCTTTTCACGACGTTCTTGAAGCAGTAAAATATTATCTTTCTGATCGCTGTAGTACATCAGATTAATCTACAAATCGGTACATGTGAAGGCAAGTACAATGGTTGTGTAACGAATTTAATTTCACCAATGGATAAAATAATAAGATGTTTTGTAGAGGTTATTTATCAATATAATTTTTCTTTACGGTAACTATGACGTCAGATTCATAAACTGTTCTGTAATACTCATAAACTGTCCTGTAATTGCATATGTACTGGTTTTTAAAGGGAAACCCGTTGTCTCCATTGGAATTATTGTACAATTTTAATTAATTAATTAAATATTAATTAATTCTGTTATTACTTAAGGACACAACCTTGAATACTGTCTGTTGTGCAACTGATAAGACAACGTGCGCTTTTCTGCGCTTGAAGTTGCTGAATTAAACATATGCGCATCTTCGACTGCGTATAAACCAGTGAAGTTTCCGTCAGTCTATACTCGGAAAGTCCGCTAAAGAACTTTCAGATCTGCTACCTATGATTACAATTAATTACTGTACACTTTTCATTCCTTGATCTACTGAGTTTGTCATCAAGTGATCAATTCGGTTGCATATTACTGCGGTACCGATGCAGTGTTGAGAGTTAAAATCCATAGTTCAGCTAGTCTAGAAAGATGTTTTTATTACATGGCCACTTATAAGAGATCAGAATTCAGTTCGTTAAGTAACCCAGTACTTGTGCCAATTCAGTAAATAAATGCTAATTAACTCTGATTCTGTAAAAGCCCGTAAATCGGCGAGGTTTTGCAAGTTTCCAAATGGGATTTATTTATTTATTTATTTTTGTTTGTTTTTATTGAGAAAATACTGGTATTTAAAGGCATGAATCACATTTTTTTAATGTCACCAACTTCATGACTAGTTAAAATAGGTACTTTGATGCAGTCTATTATCTTACAATGGCTAGAAAAAATATATACAGTATTTTAACGTATTAAACAAAACGTTTCGGCTACATTACTCTGTAATGTTTCTCACGGCTTTCTGATAACGATCCAACCTATATAATGTGATATGACACATTAAAACGAAGCACTACGTAGCACGCAATAATGACGCAGGTGTATTATGCTACGCGTTAAATCAGTTAAGCAGTTGAGAAATGAAACCACGCATATATGCACTCAAATATCCTGTTAATACGTGCTTGAAGTAACGCATACCACGTAGAGAAATAAAACTGCGTTATTTTCAGATGGACTGTAAACTTTTAAATTAATTTCAAATGCTTCTCTAGTTTGACGTTTATATTATCTGTCAGTTAAATACTTACAGACAGCAAAAAGCTAGAAAAAGAAAGATAAAACATTTTAGTACAGGTAGGATAAACATCAGATGAGTGGCGGGCTTAAAAGTGAACAGTGAAAATAATTATTTCCCCCTGTACTCCTTTCTTCTGCCAGCCCCCAGTTCCTCTCTTTTATGTGAAATCAGCACGTTCTTATTAGAGGACGCATGCGTGGATCATTTCTTCATCAAAATCAAACTTCTGTGAGTCTGAATGTGCTGCCAAACGAATTGTTAACGCTATGTTGACGTTGTGTGCCGCTGTTATGATTTCTGTGTTTAATCTGTAGAATTAATGCAAAACTAGACCTTTGTGTTTACAGTTCATTGACTTGCATCAATTCTGTCCAGCAGATTGATATGGTCAGTGAACAATATCTTATTTGAAAATTTATTGAAATTGCACTGGGAATCTGCCGTGAAAGACAGGCAAACCTGTCTGTAAAGTAAAAACCCAAAAACCTTTAATGCTGTGACCACTACAGTGAAAGAATTTTATGTTGTATATGGTGTAGAAAAGTAAAATCCAATATTAAATAAGGGTCACTTTTTAATGCTGATGCAATTTGTGTAGTTTCACAGTGTATCACTACAGCGCACCATGGTGACCTGTGCAAATTGATTTGTTACTGAAAAGTTTCTTCATTACAGTGAAGTCCTTACCGCTAGTTGCTGTTGTACCTTTGAAAATGATTTTATAGGATAATGGCTATTGGTATGATTTAAAAGTAAGGAGTTGTATACTCTGCAATAACGTGCTTTTGGATAAGGTTAAGTAAGTGGATGTAATGTAATGCTAATAGCCATGCCACAAAATTTAATTGCATGAAACTGTCTTTTTTTCCATAAGGTGGTGCTGTTGAGACTTCATGAAGCATTGCAGCATCCCTAACAGACAGCAAGCATACGAGTCCAGCCTAAGCAAACAGGACTTCAGAATCATTATCAGTGTCTCTGAGACAAGCCTCTCTACGGGCCAAATGAAACTTAAAAAACATGAATATTTTACACCCTGAACTTTTATCAGATTTCGCAAGTTATCACGGAAGTAACACAAAACTGTTGAACTATTATCAAACAAGTTTGAGAAGACAAAGCTTTTTATGGAAAAAAATGAATGGATTATGCAGTACCTGTTAAAGAAAATGCGCACAATAAAAATAGATGAATTGTGACAGAGGCAAAAGCTGACATCGAGAGGAAAAACACTACAACTTTCTCTGCCAGTCGCCGAATTACTCTCAAATTGGAGAAGGGAATGGGAAGCTGCTTTTGATACTTAAACAGAATTCCCTATTTAGTCTGTGTGATGTGGAGCTGAAATGGATGAAAAAAAGAAAGTCCTAAACAGTAGGAGAGTGTTAAGGAGCAATGACCTGGCATGGCTGCTGAAGTCAGACCGAACAAAGGTCACGGTTCTGGAATAGACTGGCTGTGCTGGGCACCTTCAAGTCTGGTAAGAGAACCATCTGAAGAGCCCTGTCTAAGGCTAGTGAAACTAAATAAAACGTCACCCTCTTACCTGCTGTTGGTACCTTGCTGTTACACGATCACTACAGGATGTTCTGAAGAGTGAGGCATGACTAACAGGCCAGAGAAGGACCCTGGCATGTTCTGATCAAGGTAAGGGTGCGTTATGGTTTCTGTACATGTACGTCACACACTTTATACAGTATATATACATTACACAGAATAAACATATTATACAGTACACATTACACACATTATACAGTACACATAAATTACACATACAGTACACATAAATTACACCCATTATACAGTACACATACATTATACACAGAATACACACTATACAGTACATGTACATTACCCACATTACACATACATTACACACAGAATCCAGATGTTATACATTACATGTACATTACATACATTATATAGTACATGTACTTTATGTACTTTATACAGTAAATATACATTATTCACTTTATACAGGACACATACATTATACACAGAATACAGATGTTGTACAGTACATGTACATTATACACGTTATACAGGACACATACATTACACACAGAATACAGATGTTGAACAGTACATGTACATTATACACATTATACAGGACACATGCATTATGTACTTTATACTGTAAAGGTATATTACACACTTTATACAGAATACATACATTAGCCACATTATACACTGCACGAACATTACACAGAATACACACATTACACGGTGAATGTACATTACACATATTGCAGAACATACTGATCAGAAAAAATTATATAACTTTTTTGTAACCAGTTTTACAAATCTGCAGGTGTTTATGGTCCTATTCATTATTATAATGAAAATATATTGCAGTGAGATTATCCCATTATTGCTGATTTTATTTGCATGTGTTTTTATGCACTCTTACTGAGTACAATATTGGACTTTTTGAGTTTTCATTTTGCAATACCTTTGTATTTTGTTCTATACATAATTACAGTAACATGATTACATTTTTATGTTTTTAAGATAGATTCTTTTTGTTCTCATTCAACTAAAAAGCTGATAAAAGTGCAATTTAAAAGGATATGCAAGAGGTAGAGGTTTGAAGCAATGGGAATATATGTGTAGGAATAGAGAGTGACAGACGGAGGCAATGGAAGAGAATAGGAGGATAAGATGAAAAGAGTGTTATAGCAGAGGATGAGTGAATGGAAAGGATTATTAAACGGTTAGATATGTACTTATGTGAGTGTAGGGAGATGGATGGGGCTCATGGGAAGGGAGGCGTGGTGGAACATGCGTGTCAAAGGGGTCATGAGAAAGAAGCAGCGCTACGTGATATTTTTTGCCTTTATATACAGGCCACACAAACTGGGGTGGGGGAGGCGGAGATGGCGCCTTTCAGAGTGGTTAACATCCTTCTGTGAGACACACACATACATACAGTAACACGTGTGCACAGACACATGGCCATTCACACACCGTCATGTGGCATTTATTTGTTCTCCACATATGACGACGTATTAAAGAAAATAAAATGAAAGCCAACACAGTGTATTTCTGGAGTAGGTTCTTTTTTCCAATCTGTGGGAAGAAAGAAATAAAGAGATTTTAGCCCAAAATCAACAGCACTTTAGAAAAACATTTTTGTTGCCTGTAAGTGTATTTTGTAGAGATTTAAAGAAGCAATGAAGATTCCGTCTGTGTTTTGGTGAACTTGTGTCTAATGACATCTCACCATTAGGTCGACCCCCCCCATCCCAAGAGTATGAGCTACAGTAAGCAGAAAATGGGACGGTGATAATTACAGCCCACTCACTTCCTCAGCTCCACATAAGCACACCGTACAAAGGCAGCTCAGAGTGGTCACCTCGACGGACAGCGCGTCTCTCGAGCTCAAGGCACAGAGAGAATGTGCAAACTCAGCTGAGTTGGAGCTGCGTTTGCTCCTGGAGCTCCGGCACGACAATGCTTCCCAGACAGCCAGCGTGTCGCCTGAACACAAGTGCATTTGGAGTGTGTCCAGTCACTTTAATTATTTAATATTAACCACAAAACACTTTCTTTGAGTGGCACACGTATTGTGGTGTTGCTATTGTAAAGCGATTGTTCGCGGCAGTCCTGCTGCGAGAGCCTGTGAGACATATGGGGCGATACACAGTAGTGTTCACTGTGAAGCCACCACGAAACCTTCTCCAGTTAACCCAGCAAACCATGTGCTCCTCTGTACCAGCACAAGGCTGCTTGCTCTTTCACTTGTACAGACAGGGCAATCTGGGATGTGCATTCTTTTGTGGATAAACAGTCAGACACATAATTTGTCTCTTGGAGCTGTGGTGAAGCTATGGAGGTACACAGTATAGCAACACCAATTAGTGGAGGTTAGAATAAACAAAATTTGGATTGTTCACTTGGTGGTGTGCAATATTTGCTCAGTTTGTTGTTAATAAGATGGTACACAGATGAGTTTTGATCGTTGTTAAGCATAAAACAACACAAGGCAATTCCAGAAATACTGCATATAAAACACAATTTATATGTATGGAGTTGTATGAGTGAATATAATAATTTACCAAGCATACTTTACATCCCAGAACTGTTCACAAAGAGAAATTTATAGTATTTTGGAGTCATCGTCTCAGTGAGGGCAGGGTGGGAACAGAGGTCTGTATCGTGGTACCTGGTGTGTTGTGTCACCATCACCGGATGGGAACGGGATCCAATTCTGTCATCATGTGACTCTGGTGTGTCCTGCCAGGCAAGGAAAGGACAAAATGGGCTGTCATGCAGTAATAAACCTATACAGTACCTGTAAGCACACACATTTAGAGGTGTCTATTGCTACATTTAATGATTAGTGTACCGTCTTTGTACTAGAACAATCTGCACTGAGTCTGAGACAGTTGATATGTGCCTTAATGCAGATGCCTGATCAAGACTTTAAACACAAAGAAATAAGCTTGTTTTTCCTTAACCTCAGCACTTAATCACTTTGCTCAAGTGATTATGTGTATACTAACTAGGCCCACCTGGTGCTTTGATTCTTCAGACAGGACCTAATTGAAATGTGTTCTATAAAAGCTGTGGCCTTTAAGGACTAGAGCTGGGTGTCTACTATATGTCTCAAAGGGCTTTCATATTTCACTCATTTGCTGCTTGACTTCAGGTTGAGATGGTAAAATAATTGCATCTGTTTAATATTACGAGGCAATGTAACCTTGGAATTGACTGAGACATAGTGCAAGACTGGAATTACAATTTTATAAAAACCAAGTACATTTTTTCTGTATGTTAGGTTTTGTATTTGGCAACTGCTTTCGCTACAAAACCTGCCCATTTCATATGAAAAGCACTTACTGCTGTTACTGCTACCTTAAGAATCCATCCCTTAAATAGGTTTTGTAATGATACCTAGGATTTCACATAATTCGAATGAAAAGCAGCAAGAGATAATACTTTGCTCTACAGAAATAACAGTAAAAGTTGTGTTGCTATCTGGACCGATAGTTTTGCTGCTAGTTCAGGTAGTTTTTTTAAGGATTTGTCCTTGCTGTTAAGTGTCTGCACAGAACATTTTTATTCCATAATCTTTACATTAAAAGACGCAGTTCCTGCACGGCTTCTGTGGCACAAATTTCCAACTTAATTTGTTTTCTGTGCGCATCCATTTGGTTTAATCCAGCACACTATGGGAACATTTCAGAGGTAGCGTTTTACCGCTTAAGCGCCCGTCTGCAGGCAAAACAACAACGTCACTAAAATTTCAAGCCAAGTTTCCACACAATGAGGGATGAGGGGAAGGAAGAGAACAGAGTAGTTAAAGAGGCATTGTCTGATGATATCCACTGTGAGCTGCTTCGCCTTGCCAGCTGGCCACTAAATCTTCTGCTCTTTTTTCTGTTCTGCAATAGGGCATTAGCTGCGAGAGAGTCGTGCAGAATCTGGGAAATCGCCACGCCACTGTTGCCGAATTTCATCTAGAAGAGGCAGAGGAAGCAGAGGACGTACGAGGGGAGAAAGGGCAGGACAAGGGGGCGTAAAGGTCTTTGCTACCGCTATGGCCCCCGAGGGCGTGTCTGACCTTCGTGACTGGCTCTTCCTGCTGCTTCTCTGTGTGACGTTGCTGGCCGAGGTGCTAGAATTTGCGGCCGCTATGGCGGCGTCGCGGGGGGCAGAGGGTGTGGGCGACGTGGCATGCCCCTCGGCGTGCCGCTGTGACGAAGACTTCATATACTGCAACGACCGCGGACTGAGCTCCATTCCTCCGCTTCCCCTCAGTGCCACCATCCTCTATCTGCAGAACAACCACATTGATAACGCTGGGCTCCCCACCTCCCTGGAGAACCACTTGACCGTCCAGGTGATCTACCTGTATGACAATGAACTGGACGACTTTCCTACGCACCTGCCGCCATCCCTTCGGGAGCTCCACCTGCAGGACAACAACATCCGCACCCTGCCCCGCTCTGCACTCGCGCGACTGCCACTGCTGGAAAAGCTGCACTTGGATGACAACTCAGTTTCCACAGTGAGCATCGAGGACCAGGCCTTCGCCGATAACCCGCGTCTTAGGCTGCTCTTCCTGTCCAGGAATCACCTGTCAAGCATTCCCTCAGGACTGCCGTCCTCCCTGGAGGAGCTCAGGCTGGACGACAATCGAATTTCCACCATCCCCACACATGCATTCCGGGGCCTCTCCTCATTGAGGCGACTCATTCTGGATGGGAACCTCCTGGCTAACCAGCGCATTGCAGATGACACCTTCTCTCGCCTGTCCAACCTCACTGAGCTCTCGCTGGTGCGCAACTCCCTACAGACACCGCCCTTCAATCTGCCCAGCGCCCACCTGCAGCGACTCAACCTGCAGGACAATGCCTTGGTGCACATGCCACGCGGTTCTCTGGATGGGATGCGCCGGCTGCAGAGGCTGGACTTGTCGGGGAATAATTTGACCACCCTGCCCCGGGGCCTCTTCCGGGACTTGGACAACTTGTCGCAGCTGCTGGTGCGTGGGAACCCCTGGCACTGCGGCTGCAACCTGCGCTGGCTACACGACTGGCTGCATGCCAGGGGAAACTCCATCACCGTCCGGGGACTCACCTGCCAGGGACCCGAGCGGGTGCGGGGCATGGCCCTCAGGGACCTCAGTGTCCACATGGAGGAATGCGAGAGTAGCAGTGCTGGCAGCGGAGGTCGCGAGAAGGGGAATGGGGAGAGGGCCACCACCATGTCTACCACTCTGTCCCCTCTCCAGGGCTCCCTGTTCACCCTCAGGTCGAAACGGCCCGGCCTCCGGCTCCCCGACACTGATCTAGATTACTCCCTGGGCAGCAGTGGCAGCAGTAAGGCCCTAGTCCTCAATGTGAAGCCCCTGAGCCCAGACTCCATCCACCTCACCTGGGACGTACCCCAGCCCACCTCATCATTTCGGCTCAGCTGGCTCCGTCTTGGCAATGGCGCGACTATGGGCTCCATCACCGAGACACTGGTGCCCGGCGACCGGCGTGAATATCTTCTGAGCGCCTTGCAGCCCCAGTCTGTCTACATCATCTGTATGGCGCCATTCCCGAGAGATGGCAAAAGCACAGGCGCGGACGCTAAGGCAGACCCAGACGAGGCTCCCGTGTGTGCCCGGGCTGAGACATCGGACATCGCCCAGGCTGGTCCTGATAAGAGCGAGGACCAGGGCTCCGAACAGCTCGCTGTGCTGCCACTGGCAGGGATCATTGGCGGGGCCACCGCGCTTGTCCTCCTGGCGCTGATTTTTGCCATTTTCTGCTGGTGCAGCCACCGAGCCCGGCACATCTCGGACCGTGAACACTCCGGGCGTGGCAGCTACCGCGGTAAAAAGCGTTACGACGACTATGTGGAGTCAGGCACGAAGAAGGATACGTCCATCCTTGAGATCCGAGGGCCTGGGTTCCAAATGACACCCATGGCAAACCAGCAGCCTCTTCACGCTAAGACTCTGCGGGAAGATTACATCATCCACACTATATTCCCCTCCAATGGCACCGGCGTTTACAAAAGCACTCAGCACACGAATAACGCCGGCTTTGGTACTAACCGTGGCCACAGAGAAGGGGGCATCCCAGACATAGACTACACTTACACGTGATAGACTTCAGTATCAGCACTGATGCAGAGCACAGGATCTGGTCCTTGTTTGTGAAGGACTGGTATTGCCCACTGGTTTCCATTTCGATAAAACCAATATACGATGTATTGTCTAGACACTTTTGGAGGAATGTGATATTCTGCCAGCCACTGTAAAGTTACCCCCAAGCCTTCAGTACATAGATCTTTTTCAATTTTTGACATCACAGCCATTGATAATTATCATTTTACACGTCACATAATGATAATCAGTTGCTGCCTCTAATCAATAGGTTTCTTGTTGCTTCCCTTATTTAACTGGGCAAAATGGATGGATGGATGCTCAGTGCAGGGGAGTGTAAACGCCTTTACTTAGTTTTAAATCTTCGGCAGCGTAAATTAAGTAAACATGAAGTTTTACTGTGCAGGACACGAAAGCCTGCCACTCTGGCTCAAAACGAGTAAAACCCGGGTCTAGCGTTTCCCGCACACAAAGCTAGTTTGTCCAACTGGACTAAAAGTGAGATCTAGAAGAAGGTTTACTCCTGAATGTGGGTAGATAAGGGCTGGCATGCACAGAGGAGAAGGATGTGTGCGTAGATATCCAGGATGATAGCTGTTTCAGCCAGAACGCTCTGTGTTCTGAGATGTTCTTTCTTTCTGCCCGCCTTTTTTTGTTTCACTGTTCCGTTTTTATATTTCTTTCGCGTGCTGAAGAGAAACGGCTTGTTCCTGCCAGAGGGGGGGAAAAAAAAAACCTGACAATGGAGATGACAGTTTTGACAATGCAAGGGCCCAAATTGCTATCAGAGTTTCTTTTTGTTGGGATGAGTGAAAGGAGTGACATATCGATGTGAGTGGATGGTGTTGGAGGAGAAGGGTTTTAGGGTGGGTGGGGGCTGGTAAAAAAAAAAAAAATTTCATTCTAATTCCAGATGATGTTCTCCTGGACCAAAAAAGGCGCCTGCAAGTCATTTTAGTGACGGATGGAGTTCTTGGCAACGCCACAGCGTACCCAGAGTGAAAGGACAACTACAAGATGACAATCACGAAGGAGAGTGCTAAGAGTGGACACTGAAAATTCAGTGGCGACAAAGAGATGACATCATCACGAGCCGTGAGTGATAAACCTGCACAGTTTAAACGAGGAGATTAAGAGGAAATTTAATCGCTTTCGTGGTTTGAATGGCTCCCGTCAAGAGCGCGTACGCTAAGGTTAACTTCTTTTTCTTTGTCATCTTTTACACGGGGAAGGCTTGTAACCGGGCAACAGTCGCTCTGGGGCTTGTTCTTCGGCTGAGCTCATATTACTGAGTGGAGAGGCGGGCGGGTTACAGGGGTGCAGTGAATTACTCCTAAAATCAGGGAGAAGCTGGTGACAGTGTACAGCGGAATTTATGTGTTGGGTGTGGCAAATCCATTTACTTGTGCTGACATCACCGCAGAGGTCTTAGAAATTTAAATTAAGAAGCACTTAATGGAAGGAAGATGTAGAGAGGCGTGAAGAGGAAGAGACAGGGAGATGCAAACTGATGGGATGAAGAATGCGAAGGCCATGTGAAATTTCTTAATTTACTCATTTGTCAGAACCTGATATTTCAAGTTGTATTGCTATTCGTTTTCTCCATTAATAAAGATCTATTATTGAGCTATTTAAAACTGACAAACTGTACAGTGTTCTCTGTTCTCTCAGTGTTTTGAACAGCACAGCCATGGCAGTGAGATGAAGAAACACACCGCATGCCACAACTGTAACGTGTGTCCCATCTACTTATAATATATATATATATATATATATATATATATATATAGATTTAAAATATGTGATCTGTATAAAAACAACATAATACATTAGGTATAAACGGACCTCCCAGCGGAACGTCTTGTTAAATTGGAGAAAGCATAACCCAAAAATCATTTTACCATACAAACACCTGCCATTGTCTCGGTCTTCTCCAGTTCATTTACAATTAATTGTCCACAAACAAAATGAAGTGGGATTTTTTGTTTGCTTGCGTGTTTTGGGACAACATCAGCCTGGTGCGCGCTAAAGACAATAGGGAAAGTTAATACTTGCATAAATCATTTTGTTAACAAGTGAAAACACTGCAGTCGAGGTCACGCTGGTCTTAACATGCTCTTTTAGATCATTTTGAGCAATTAAACTGATCCACCTAATTTAAATATGACCAGTGTAAGCACTCGATTAAACAGAATTTTCCGACAATAACGGTGAAAACAAAGTGTTGACTTTAAAATCTTTTTTTAGTATAAATGTTTAAATGTTTTTTACTTTTCATTTTTAAAACGCTTCACCTACTAAAGTGTGCAAGAGAATAGCACTTCTTTTACTTCTGTTATTTCATCTTTTATAATCCTTCTCCTGTGCCTCTTTACTATTGGATGGTCGTATTGCCTACAGCACCACTGGTTCCACAGCAAGAGCTTCCGTATTGTTACAGTATAACAGCTCGTTTTAAACAGTTGTCAAGTTGACCATAATTGCACCTTCATATTGAAAAATATGGAGTCAAGTTTCAAAAATCAAGTATTGGTGCATAGCACTTAAGGGAGCTGTTTAAGCAAAGCAGTTTGCTGTCCTTTGACTGAAGGGAAGTCCTCGGAAGCCACATCGATGTCACCAATGCCATTTATTCTAAGCAGCTTGATGAACAAATAGTGTCTGAACCACACTACAGAACGTACATTTTCCCGCATTTTTATACTCGTTAATATGACAAAACTGAAAATGTAGAGACATTCTTCCAAGGATTACGAGTGTCTACATTCTCTCAGCGTAGAGAATGGAGGATGCATCGGTGACCTGTCGGCAGGAGCTGTGTACAAGCGGAATGCGGTCTCGCCTATGCGCTGGTATGGCAAGCACATCGACTGGTAGAGCGGAGGAAAGAAGGCTGCATTGTTCAGTTCAGCATCATAACCAGGAAGACAAGGAGGCACAATGACATTCATGAGCTAGAGCATTTGATCATGTTAGCTTTATCGCTGCCCACTTCATCTGTGTCTCCATGTTGATACCTCTGATGCACAAATGATTATGTAAACCAAGTACAAAGCATCATATATATATATATATATATATATATATATATATATGACAGTATAACTAGTCCAGATTCTGATTAAAAGGGTTCCAGGTGACAGGGTAAATGTTTAATGTCTAGGCATAAAAACAGCCAGTATAGTTTTTATGCTGCCGTAAGAATGTATGTGTTGATGTGTGATGATATTTCACAGATGGGAGGATGGCGTGGCATGGGCGCTCCTCTGGTACAGCTTCAGTGTTGTGGCCGTGGCATGGGCGCTCCTCTGGTACAGCTTCAGTGTTGTGGGCGTGGCATGGGCACTCCACTGATACAGCTTCAGTGTTGTGGCCGTGGCATGGGCGCTCCTCTGGTACAGCTTCAGTGTTGTGGGTTTGCCTGTAGCAATCAGCACTGTATGGGTGCAGTTTGCCTGTTTTCTCTCTGTGTGTCTGTGCTCCAGGTTTCCTCCTAAAGTCCAAAGATATGTAGTTCAGTTTAACCTTAGGGGAGCCGAAGGTGTGTGAACGTTGTGGCTTTGCTAAGCAGGCTTCCACTCTCTGTTCTAGCCAGATACCTCACACCTTACACTGGATGCTGTGCTTCATGAAAGTAAATTTATAAGTTTGTGCATTAACAGATTTAACCACCTCATGGGACAACGTTGATAAAAATATTAAAAAGGGCTTAAAATGGCACCTAATGGGAGGTCCTCCACAAGCCCATTTGCATAAAGCGCACAGTGTGTGCAGAGGAGTGGTTTGCTATCGGTCTGTGAGTATGCGTATGCGTGCGCACGTGTGACAATTCCATGTAAAGCTCTTGTTTCAGGTTGTCCCAGACTTTCTAGCACAGTAAAGCCCTCTTGGTTTTGCTCATTCGGCCTGTCTCGCTGACTTAGAAGCATTGAGCCGCCTGTCTGTGTGTGAGTACCCTCACCCTTCCCCGATGCAGAGGCAGGCCTAACACACATCACAGGGGAGAATGAGGTGAGGAAGGCCAGAGTGCGAGATTAGGCAAACAGTAATGCGGTATCTGTGGCTGTAGAGAACAAACAGAGGAGCGCCTGTGCATTCTGTTCTCTCCACTAGATGAACCCATCTTATACCCTCTGATTGCATCTTCTATATGTCAGTCAAGAGATTTTGCTTTCCATCTTTGTATTTTACCACAATTTAAACTCATATTATAGTGAGATTAGAAGGGGTTGCTGTACTTCTAGCCGGTGTTACAGCTCTGAACAAAGTCCCTCAGCTGGCCTGCTGTTGAAGGTGTTAACTGTACAGCTGTGTTAAGTGCTTCTATGCTGTGTAAGTGAATTTCAATAAAATGTTGATAAAAACATTACTTGACAAAGTTAACTGTGACAAAGTTAAGGACAGATAAATATTATTTCTTATAGGCAATGATGTGTACGACATTGTTTTGAACGTGTGCTTACTTAATCATGAAATGACAAAAAAATCTTTAGGAAAATGATTTCTCTGATGGTTTGGAGCTGAATCGCTTTTTGTTTAACCAATGAATCAAACCAAATTTGCAAGCGCGGTTTAAATGTTTTACACTTTTTTCCACTTGCACACATTGATATTCATAACATAAATTCTGATTAAGACCTCTGCATATTGTGAGAACGGTACCTTACCAAATGTGACCCTGGGATGTTTTCCTTGAACACCTCTCACTAAGTTAAAGATATGCACAGCACGTATAAGCATGGTTGTGAGGGTGGGTGGGTGGGGTGGTGTTACAATATGTTCTGATGACTCACAATCCCATCAATGTTCTCAGCAGAAAACAGAACATGTACAGCATGGCCAGGGGCTCCTGACAGACACCTCCATGGCCCCTAGATCCTGACCCAGCAGAATAGGTCTGTCTGTCCTGTAACACCTCGGGCACGCTCCACCAGGTTGACCTCAGCTGGAACCTAAACACTGCCTTGAGGCTTTATCTGCCTATAGGGAGGGCACTCCCACTGTCTGTGGACCATTTGAAAAGCAAAAAATATTAAATTACACATGGTCCACTGCCCGCACTGATTGCCCACACTGAGTTATTTATTTTGCTTTGTGGGCTAACAGTGTTTGTCACTTTCACCACTGGGTGTTACACTCGAGTGGTTCGACTGAAGTACCTCACTGAAGTGCCGCCACTTGAATCGCCAGGTGACAGGATTAGCCCCTTAACTGCCATGTTATTGTACCTGCTTGCCTGCATGGACTTGTGAAGCATTCTGGGACAGTCGGGACAGGCTCCTGTGTCAAACTGATGTTAAAGCATTAAAGAAAAACAGTCTGAGCGCTCATATCCTGGATGTAGTCTGATTGACGTGGACGCGGAGATCGAAACGGGATGAGCTTAAGGGAGCTTGGCGGGCGCTTTTGGACGACGTCACGGAAACCCGAGCCACCATCGGCCATCCGCCGAGGCCGGTGGGAGTATTGTGTCACTGAACAGCGAACAGCTGTCTGCAAAACCATATTGCGGTAATCGATCGGCTCATTCAAGCTGACAGCTAGCGGCCCAGTTGTGTTTGGAAGCAAGAAAAGGCGATGGACGAATAAATGAACAGAAGTGGCTTACAGCTGTTAGAAACAAACAAATTGCCGTTTGAGGTAAAGCCTTGATTTGCTAGTGCACAGAGGACATCGCGTTCAAAGCAGACATCCATGAGGGTGGGAAGGGCGGAACAGATAATCCAATATTTAAGGCTTCGGCATTTATATACTGTTATTATATTTTGTATATTGTCACATTGTAAAATGACGCCCCCCCCCCAAACACCAAACTCTCTCCTGCACCCTTGCCGCAAGCAGCGTACGCAGAGAAGATTCAGTTATGTGTGTAAGTGTCTGCTGTTTATGACTGGGAAAGCATCAGTGTGGGAGGGAGGCACAGAAAATAAAAAACAGCCAGCTGTGATCCCAGCTAACTCATCAACAGAGTCATAGGTGAGTCTTGACACACCGTGTGTTCATCTTGCTCTCTATCTCTTTCTACCTTTCTCAACTTCAGTTAGATCTGTGTATTCCCCTTATCCACACATCACCCCTGCCAGGCGGTACAGCATGTCTCTGTTCTGATCCCGATGCACACATACATGTCAGTTCTCAGTTTTATTTGTTGGAACACCAATGGACTTTGCCATGCAGGGCCTAATTACATTCCAGATTATAATAATACTATTTGGCCAGTATATTTAATTTTCCTAATTTGGTAAAGACCAATCTAATTTTATCCAATTAGAAGTAACAAAGTACAGGAAAGACATCTCAACCTAGCCTAAACAAATTAAATATGTATGTGCGTTGTTTTATTTTTTTTGTCATTGAGTGCGCCAATGACAACAATAGTGTGTAAGGCTCATTGATGAGTGTGTAGGGCACATTGCTAACTGAGTGTGTATGGCACGTTGCTGAGTGTATACAGCACATTGCTGACTAAGGCTTGTTGTTGTCTGATTGTGTAAGGCTCATTGCTGACTGAGTGTGTAAGGCTCATTGCTAAGTGTGTTAGACATGTTGCTGACTGAGTGTAAGGCTCCTTGCTGACTGAGTGTGTAAGACACGTTGCAGGCTTAGTGTGTAAGACATGTTTCAGGCTGAGTGTGTAAGGTTAATGGCAGACTGTTTATGTAAGACATGTTGCAGACTGAGTGTGTAAGGCTCGTGGCTGGCTGAGTGTGTAAGTCTTGTTGCTAAGTGTGTGTGTAAGGCTGAGTGGGCCTCCTTTTAGCCACACTTTCTTACCTTGCTCCCTGGACCACAAAGCCCATTAATCACATGCGCCAGGTCTTTTTTCCTTTCCTGTTTTTGTTTTACGCACAGAGGCTGGGCAGTCAGGGAATCGATACCACCAGAATAAATCAATTGATAGCCTGCCACATATGCTCGCTTCCCCCCTCCCGTTCCACATCTCTGCCTGCCATCTCATTTGTCGCAGTTACTCTAAAGCGTCCCTCGTTGACCCTGTTACCGCTGACTTCCCATTTTCACATCAGCGTTCTGTCCCTACGCCATCTCTCTTTATGCTGTCGTATGGCTGCTTTTTCAGAGAACCACGACCTTCTCTCTCCCTGCTCTCATATTCTGTCACTCCTGCTGCAAAAGATCCTGCACGCTGGCAGCTTGGAGCACATGCTTTTCATTATGAGTTTCCTTAGCAGATGTCACTAGGTTCAGGTCTTACCCATCAGCCATCACTGCTGCTGCACAGACACTGTACCTAAGGGGGTTCTTGCTTATTTTTCTGGTTCATCTATTTTTTGAACTGAAGTGACACAAGAGCTCAGGATCAGAGTCAGTGAGGTGCTGAGAAGAGCTGTCCTGTTCATCTACCTGATGGAAGGTTCTGTGAGGACTAAGAAACTTGCCCAATCCCTGGGACCTCCTGCCACGGATGTGCCTGCGGCCCTGTACCAATCATGCGTGATCTCTCCTTCAGTTTGACACTCCTTCCAAGCAAAAGCATACTGGCCCAATGAGAAAGCTGGGCAGACTGCGTGTGCTTGTGTGTTCACGGTGGACAGCAGGATGCAGTTGCTTACAGCAACAGCAGCAAAAATAGGGACAGCGGCCCTTCAGCAAAACAGGGAGGTACATAGACAAGAAAAGTCGCTGAGCATGTCAGGAACACCTCAGGAGACAAGAGCACACGTGAAGAGACTGGGCTGGGGTAGGAGATGTGGTGGTAGATTCTCCTGAAATAAGGAGGTATTGAACAATGAGAGGTGTTTCAAAATGTGCGTCAAACACCAGTGCACACACGTCATGTCACATGGTATGAAGTTGTTTTTGTCTGCCAAGACTTCAAGAAAGTGCTAGAACAAAATGTTTTTTTTGTTAATATATATTATTTTTGCCAGAAGTATTGTTGCCATCTCCTGACCATCTTTAGCAACTGCAACGTACTATGATCCACGTGTCCTTATGCGTTAAGTAAAAATATTAGGTTGATTAAGAAAATTCCAAAAGTGTCTGAAAAGGTCTTAGGATTTGCTCACAGCAGCACCCATAAAACACAAGTACACTTTCATTATTTTTATGAGATTGCAGTTTACCTTTTTTATTGTTATGTTGTAACTTGCTGAATTTAATAAATTATGTCATTTTTGGCAAATTAAAATGCTTGCAGCTCCACAACTTGAAATTGTTAGCAGTTCATTAGGTACATTGGTAACAGCTGTGTGAGTTGTTAATAGAATCACACCTGAGAGGTGTAAAACAGTACGTTTCAAGTGTGTGGAGGGTTGACAGAACATGGTGGGTATGTTTTTTTTACTGTAGTGATTTTTGTGCAAAGCTGCTTTTCTAATGTCTTTAATGGCACACTAAATTTTTTTCTGCATCATTCTTCAATGAGTATATGACTCAGTGTGACCTCAGAGAGTCCTTGTGTTCTCACAGAATCCCAGAACTGTCATAGTCACAGAGTGTTTCAACCTTCTTATACAGTCTCAGAGAGAGCTGGCATTCTCATGGAGACTAACAGTGAATCTTGGCCTTCTTATGGAGCAGTCATTCTGAACACTTTTTTATTTGTGTATGAAGAACCCCTTGTTGTGGTTTTTTTTTTTTTTTTTTTTTTGTATTTTGTTAAAAATTTCAGGCAACTTTTCAAAAAATATCTTACTACCAGATTTCGTAACTTTAAGTAACCCTTATGATGCTGTTGTGTATCCCCAGGAAATCTAGTACCATCCTTTTGAGAACCACTGTTACAGAGAGTCACAGATAGTGCTGGCTGGCATTCTCATACAGACAAACACAGAGTGCTATCCTTATAGAGTCACAGATAGTGCTAGCTATTATTCTCATACAGACAAACAGAGCGTCTCATCCTTATAGAGTCACAGATAGTGCTGGCTGGTTTTCTCATAC
>JABJVR010000003.1:326947-346031 GCA_025773905.1 Chitala chitala | reverse complement strand
CAGATAGTGCTGGCTGTTATTCTCATACAGACAAACAGAGCGTCTCATCCTTATAGAGTCACAGATAGTGCTGGCTGTTATTCTCATACAGACAAACACAGAGTGCTATCCTTATAGAGTCACAGATAGTGCTGCCTGGTTTTCTCATACAGACAAACAGAGCGTCTGATCCTTATAGAGTCACAGATAGTGCTGGCTGGTTTTCTCATACAGACAAACAGAGCGTCTCATCCTTATAGAGTCACAGATAGTGCTGGCTGTTATTCTCATACAGACAAACAGAGCGTCTCATCCTTATAGAGTCACAGATAGTGCTGGCTGGTTTTCTCATACAGACAAACAGAGCGTCTCATCCTTACAGAGTCACAGATAGTGCTGGCTGGTATTCTTATACAGACGAACAGAGAATGCTGTCCTTATAGAGAACCACAAAGAGGATGTACTTTGCTATTGAATTGTTGACCCTTAATTGCAAACTACATCAAACCAAACACATAAATTGCATGCTGTGTTTATCATTCTGTCAATATATCTTTATTACACACTGACAAATTATTTTATTTAAACATCCATGTCAAAGATACAGTTCCTTATATGAAGTATTACAATATATGGCTACTCGTCACTGATGATACTAGGACAGTCTTTGTCATCTGACTCACACGTCCCAGCCTTTGTGACATTAAATAATGAGCACTATAGAAATGATGACCATGAGCATGCTTTGAGGCATTTCCATTTTCTTTAAAAGCACAGAAACAACGCAGAGCTTGACTCCAGTTGTCAAAAGTTAAAACACCAAGTAACACGTTCAGTCATGTACAGGTATGCACTGATGCTCCAGGGCCAGACCAACTCTGTAGTGTGAACAGCTTCTGTTCGTTGTTTTCTTTGTTGACTGGTGAAGAACAGAAGTCCCACAGCAATCACAAAGGCTGGTGTCCGGGTCAGGTCCCAGGAGCTGGGCTACTCAAATCAGTGAACGCACGTTTTCCTCTCAGCAAATGTCCTTGTTACATAATTGGTAGAGGAACAAGAGAAATAAGACACTGCCATGTCTTCTATAAATTAGGCAAAGCAGCTGCCATACCATTTCTTTTATTTATTAATAAAACTGGTTTCTATGAGATGGCTAGCACACAAAAGCTCGTATTCACCGTGACTTGTAGGATTGGAAATCAAATAGCACTGCTCCAGAGTGAATAAGTGTCCCCTTCTTGACCTTTCCCTGGCTCTACTTGGAGCAGGTAGATCTACAGGTGCTGCAGCCTCCGCCATTCTCTGGCTAAGTGTCTGATCATTGTTGGCTCTCACACCCACACCTGGTTCTTGAACTTCAGGAATACCCTTTTGAAAACTTTTTACGGCGCTCTCAGAATTAGGTCGGGTGGTCATTTGACCCATTTGACTGGGAGCAGGAGAAAGCTGATGCAGGCTTTCTGATTCGTACCACTGATTACTTTTGATTGCGCCCGTGCCCAGCACTCTCTCCCTTCAATAAAGCTGCGGTGTGACACGGCCACGGAGCACAACGGTGGCTGAGTCAGTCAATAACAGAGCCATTCTGCTTGATTGTGGGAACAGAGCCCCACATTAAACCACCTGCTGATTCTTAGTTACAGTTACACCCTTGCTGGGGTGAGACCTCTTTTTTCTGCCTGCCGACCGGAGCGTCGTTAGGTGTAGGGCACGGAGCTGGGCACGCTGCGGGTCTCCGTCTGGCACAGCGCCAATCCCACATTTTCACCAGTTGTGTGGATGGGCCTTTGAGGCAAACATGCATGTCAAATTCCACAGCCCCAGAGAGCCCCCGGGGGCCTGTCGACTTTGAGCGGGTCTTTTCATCAGTGGTGACTCACTGTCCAATCACAGGCTTGAAGGACCTCATTGGTCTTGAGGCCAAGGGATAACCAGTAAATTCTGCGCTATTCTGTGACTGAAGTTTGATCCGCAGAATTACGCTTCCATTTCGGTCCAAGTTTTTGTGTAACATCACGCAGTGCAGCAGGAAAATGTCAGCCAAAATAAGGATGATATTGAAAAGTCACCTTATGCACGATAGGCCCTTAAAAAACTGTGTCTGGCTCCCCTCCAACCTCTGCCAAGTGGGATTGACCACTTCTATACTGGCCAGACAGACACGGAAACAAATCTGTTGATGGTTTATCACCTTGTTGATACATGGTGTGATGGCGCAGCTGTAAAACCATCAGCAATAAAAAATAAACAAACAAACAAGGGCATTAAGCCACTCAGTAAACAGTGTAAAAATGACTTATTTTATAGGCAGCCGAACTCCTCCACACTTTGACATCATTCACTTGCGAGTTATTTTTGACTGCATTTTAACAGTTTATTAGATGTGGCGAATATCTCTGGACAGTTCATGCCTATTCAGCGAGATGAATGACAACGCTGAAACTGAGATGAGGCCTGCGTTTCATACTTCAAGAAGGGAATGCTTAAAGCACAGAAGAGGAGAAAGGATCGATGCTTCTGGAGATCAAACCGCGGTGAGTCTCGAGCGCCTCGAAGAAGGGCTCAGCTTGCTTCGTTTCTGTGTTCGGCGGATGCTGTTATCCAAAGCGACTTAAGTGGCATGCTATTGTACGCACGTAAATGGCACATTTATGCGTGTGGTATTTACTGAGGCAATTACGGTTAAGTACCCTACATAAGATGGCAACAGCCGTGTCCCATCTGGGATTTCTGCAGTTCGGTCACACATATACATCATTAACAAATTCACCGCCTGTTGTTATTCATGTGTCCTGAAAAGCCTGCTCCTGGATGTTAGTCGTCAGACACACTTCAAAACGGCTTGTTTTGAATTCAGATCATTTAAAACGCATGTCGACCGTTGGTAACATTTGGGATCCCCTCTGCGCTCGACTTTTGAGTTGCACCAGAGCTGTACTAATTGAAAACCACAGATTTTTTTTTTGCTACTCTTCCTCGCTCTTTTCTCAGTCTCTTTCATTCACACTCAAAGACACATCCTTCCATCTCTCTAACCTACTCAGAGAACCATGTGTTCCTCTAGACAATGGCTGACCACATGGTCCCTAACAGCATAAAGTTTCCAAATCTCAAAAAAAACCAAAACTGTTAGTATTGTGCTCTAGATCTCCTTTGAAAACAACTCCTCAGGCAGTTCATTTCAGTTGAGTAAATAATGTATACATCACTTTGAGTATTAATCACGAATGGTTCTCTTGGAACTGTTTCAGCCTCTCCATAACACTCAAAGCAGAGGCCGAACTTCAGTGGTGTGCTGCTTTCATGGATTTTAATGGAAGTGGATGAGCACTTCTGAACAAGGTCTGCACAAACCTCACGCCTTACTCATTACATTGCCCTACATTATTCATAACCTCATCAGCAATGGGTAGACTTGCATAAGCTTGTATTTGATCTGCTGCTCGTGTATTGACTTTGCTCGCGCTTGGAGGAGCACTGCTTACAGCAACGGTGCTTGGGAAACACCCACCAAGAATGCGCATCTTACCGACAACCAACTGCGCTCCTAGAACACAGCACCAAAACGCCGTCGCCGTGACGCATGCTGGTGCTGTTACATATGAGACTGTGATAAGTGCCAGGAACAGGGAAAAAGACATCACCATACAGAATAAAAACAGCCAAGACATCCTGTGGGCACACAGCAGTAGATATAACCAATATTCACACACATCAGCGACTCTCAGAAAGAGGTGCATACATTTCAGCAAGGCGAACACAACAGTATAACAGACTTATAACAGACCTTTGAAAATGGCTTGTTTTTCTGTGAGTACTATTGTTTTACCAATGAACACAATTTGTGATATGGAAAGTGTAACAATACGGCAATATACATTATTATATTATCTATAAGGATAACATTCTCTAATATAATATATTATAACGGAGTGTGTTTTTTTCAAACAATATGTTTAAGCTTTTTAGTGTACAAAACCATATGTGGAGCAATTACCATTGCATCTGTAATGATAAGACTGCATATCTTATGGCTGCACATTTCACAGCCAGTTTGTGCAAATGTATGTTACAGCACATTGCTATTCAATTATTACCAAAGTTGGTCAACAGATGACTTTCACTGAATCTGCTCTCGAAAAATGTTATGATTTTTTCATTTCATCCATTTATAAACATGTCTGGTCTTCCATCTATCTTCGCATTCATCTTTAATAACTGTTCTTCCACTTCAGTTTTCAGTAATCTTCGGCCTGTCTCAGGAAGCTCTGGGCTCTGAATTTAATCGATTTGGATTAAGTGCCTTTTCTCAGTGGTGCGTCAGCGAGAACCTTTCCCCCGATGTCGAACCAGAAACTTTTCCCATTACAGGTAAATGTTTGAAAGACACATTCGGGCTGGAAAAGGTGCTAATCTAACAGAGTAAGAGCACGTGGAAATGCGCCGCAGCAGCGAAAACTGTGGCGTGCATCCAACCGTGCGTGCACTGCGGTGAAGCACCACGGCGCTGCCCAGCTCTCTCCTGGCGCACATGAACCCCACTCGTCAAACATACCGTTGTGACTCACTTATACATTTATTTCATTAACAGGCACCATGCATTATACAGCAGCCGCCGGTAATGGCTGTCAGAACAAGAAGGTAAACTTTAAGCAATCAGATGCTAAACGATGCCTAAAACGCATCCCAGGGGGATTCTTAAAGGTTACAAATTAAATTAATCAGAGTCATAGGAAGGAATAAATCACATTATAAATACCATCTACTCAATGTCGCCCCACAGTTGACAATCAGATTCCCAAGGGAATCTATTTACTTAGTTAAATGCTGTACACAATCTGGATATGGATGGATCGCCTATCAAGTATTAATGGGAAAAGTATTAAGAGATTTGCTGTAGTAGAAAGGTCACCTGCCACTGAGGAAGACTTTCTATAAACCTGCAGTTATACATCATGAGCACCGTAACTAGGCCTGAAAACTGCTCCTTTATGACAGATGGGAGGGAATAACTTTAAAACTATACTACTGGATGTTTGCTCTTTAACAAACTTAAAGGAAGAAAAGCGCAGTGAAACATGTTAGTAATAACTTGCATTGTGTGATGAATGTGTTCTGTGCTTGTATTTCACCAAACGCTGCAGTTGTTGCAACTTACGGTCTTTGCTCACAGCACACGTCATACTTTCACCTTTTCACACACACACAGCTGCCAAATGGCACGTAAACGGCATTTGGATAAGGATCGCATTCCTTTAAGCATTTCAGTTGTGCAAAGAAAATAGTCACAGCTCTGATGCATCTGCAAAGGCATTATCAGATTTCCAGTCACTTTTGCAAGTTACATTTCAAAATGTTCACAGCAGAGCTGGCCCTGACCAGTTTGGTGCCCTAGGCAAGATTTTAGCTGGTGCCCTTACATTGTGACCAATTCCACCTCCGATTGCTCAATTGGTACAGTGATGCCCTTACGAACAGAGGGCACCCCCAGCATTTGCCTACGTGGCCTATGCCTACGGCTGGCTCTGGTTCACAGTTATAGAATTAGGAACCGCAATGCTGTTGAGGTGCTACATAGAGAACATAATGTCATACCAGATTTACGGCGAGGGAAATAGCAGACTTTGGGTATCTGCACGGCAAAAGTACACAGAGTGGTGTCATTAGGTTTAACACAAACTGATAAGTAGCTTCAGTGACCAAAGTGACATGTTCTGCCTGTGCTCCAGTTTTCAGAACCATTTTGGTTCCGGAAATATTTTCATTGATTTGTGTACGCCATTACTTATATATATACATACACACACTCACGTATGTATTCTGCAGCATGTTATGTATTAATGATTTGAGTGAAATAAAGTGTTATTGCATTTCATCCTGTGGATGCAAGTACACACATACTGAAGACAAGACCGAATGAGTTTGTAATCACAGACAGGCTGGATGTGAATGGAGAGTCCAGTACCCTGTTTAGTAGTGCTGTCCTGGCAGACAAAAACAAAGACATGCCATACACAGCCAGGCCCAGCCTTGTCAGCCAGCCTCCAGACCATCCAGACTACAGATTTGTCAAATGGCTCCAGGACTGTGAGGCACCCCAGCTACAAGCACAGGTGTGGGTTGGGGGGTGGATCAAGCAACACTCCTACAGGAAGGAAGGGGGGTGGTGTTGAGCTGTGTTCATTTGAATACATATAAAATATCATTCATGATGTTTGCTTTTTTAAAAATCCTGACAGTTTACTGAGACAATGTTCTCAGTGCTAAAACCACCTTTGCATATAAATCCCATTATGTGATTTAGAAATCCAGTGTTGTCAGTGTACGTTGATTCCTTTCCTAACGATTTCTCTGTCCTCTTCTAAGCCCTTAATTTTCCATGTATGTGTACTCAAATGGGGAATCTATTTTTCACAGTTCACAAGTTAATTTACAGACCCAGTGTGTGGCAAGGGCAGAAATCATTTTAAATCACCGCAGCGGGTCTCAGAGGTCCTTGCGTGTGCCTGCTTTTACAGATGACAGATTAATGGCATCAGATGAACCATCTACCGTTACCGTATCTCTGAAAACAAACAGAGCAAAGAAAAGTTCTTAAATTCCTGGCCACTGTTTATCATAAGCACCACATTAAATTTAACATTTTATTACTGAGCAAACATCTAAGTGACATTCACGGTCTGTGTGGAAAATTGAAATACATCCAGGACATCAACTGCTGGCAGAGATGCAAAAACATTTATGTCACCTAATGCTGTGTATTAACGGCTGCTGCTAGCGCAGAAGGGTAAAAACCTTCAAATGCTACATTATTCTGGGGTTTAAGGCAGGGTGTGAAAAGGCTGCCTGCATTTAGTGCTGAAACAGGGGGAGTGACTCAGCACATCTGGAAATGTTTGTGCTCATTACGCAATTACAGGCTTAATGCAAAAATGGGTTCTGCAGCAGTGCTTGTGGGATGGGGGGGGAAGTTAAACAGATGGCGAGGTCCTGTATTACTGGTTGTTGGATGTGCTTGGAGTGGACTTCTGGGTCCATCTGAGCTGCAGAGGATCAAGGAACATGGGCAAAGAAAGTGGATGTTACATAGAAAGAAGTGGCACACTATGAGAGAGAGAGAGCGCTTATTTCAAGTTGTAAATTGTGGAATTTCAGTATTGTGTCACCTTTGCTGTAATGCAGGTAGGGGGTGAGTTATTGTTGTCACCGAACACTCGGTGCATTTTAATTACCAGCTCAGGTGCATTGTGTGAAATTCATTATGGCTGAATTGCTTTGGAGACCGTGATCTGGTGAGCACAGAGGTGTGAGCTCAGTGTTTGTGTTGCGCCCCCTGTCCTCTCGACTGCATAGCTACTTATGGGTGGGGGGGAGGGGGAAGAGAGCCCAGCCTTGTAATGACAACAGCCCCATCTAGTGGCAAAGCTTACTACAGCACAGCTTCACTATTGCCATACCATTTAAGAGAAATTGTGCGAGTATGTTCCTGAGTAACAAATGGTTTTTAAAAAGCATGTAAATGAGAGACTAGCAATCAGATAAACAAATCAATAAATGTCTTGATATAGTTACAATATGGGGAATGTTGAGCATGAAGACTTTATCCATTCCTGCATGAATAGACAATGTTTGCCACACTGAAAACTGATATTCAGAGTATTACTTGTGATAATTACATGCTAGACATATGTTTATGGTCCCAGTGGTGCAGGGAGAAATTTTAAAGTGAGATAAATGGTGATAATCAGCAATTCAGTTACCTTAAGTAGTCACACATCTAATTAAGCCATTCAGACTGTTGTGCTTGTCGGTATCATTCCCATTGAAGTGAATAACTTCTAGCACTGACCCACACATAGCACCTATGAACCCATCCCCCACCCCTATTACACACCCTGTCTTATTTGTTCTCATGTGCTCTGGCCAAAAAAGCTAAAAAGCACTTATTCATTTCCTTGTTCACAGCCCCACCTGCTAATTTTATGTGGTTAATTGAATCCAGGTGTTGCTGGTTTAAGTTTGTGTTTTTTTTTTTTTACCTTAATCTATTTCCTTAACAATCCCATATTAAGAAAACAACCTGTTACTCATGAGAAAAGGCAGAAGGACACGTCAGCCCTAGCCATTAACCACTAACCACGCACAATCAGTTCAAAATAACATGATCGTGTTGCCTTGTGATTTTTTCAGAACTGAGTGAGATTGTGCAAATTACGATAGACCCAGTGATTTCTCTGAACTGTTTGTTGAAAAATCTATTTAAAATGCACATTTTCTCCATCCTCACACTTGAAAGAAGAATGTGTGGTCATTTATATGTTGCATTTTGGATTGGTTTGCAGATATGCAAAGTGGAGTCTGTTTCCCTGGCAACACAATTGTTCCCTCTTACTCCTGTGCCTTCACTGCCCTGCTCATTGGGAGCTACCCAGGCATATGTTTACCCAGCTGTTATGTACAGCAACACCTGTGTCCCAAAAGCCAGCATCCAAAATGACCACAAGTAGCTCACTTCTACTGCTACAAGTCCCACCCAACCAGGGTCTTACTATGTATGGGCATAAAATTCCCTAGTTTAAAAAAGCCAAGTCATATGAATGACCATTTTTGCTTTCATTATGGCATGTTGTGTAATGTCCCCCTTTTTTCTTTTCAAAATGGTACAAGCTGTTTTCTCATTTATTATTTGTCAGGCAGAATGAGGAAGGCAAACTGTGAGTGAACAGATGTGGTAAGGACCATTGTTCCAAGCACAGGGGCTTTGCATTTTCTACTCACTGAGTTTTTTAATGAGTACCTTGAGACATGAGCATTAAAAAAATTGAACAGGATAGATGTGTTATCTGTGACCAAAAGCAAAATATAAAATAATATAAAATATAAATATATGAAATAATATAAACTATAAAATTTGCATGTTCTATTATTTCTAATGACACATTCTAGAGTGAACAACATACATAGTTTCTATATATTGTGATAAGGTCAAAACAATGAGCATTGAAATACATAAAGATTCATTTGTGCATCTTATTATAAAAAACTCTTTGTAATCAGGTAATACTGAGTTTCTTAACGAAGGAATATTGTTTTTGAATCGAATGAGTTGTGGGGGGGGGAGAAAATGAGAGTGGTGCCCTTTTGAATTCTTAAATGGATGAAACTAGCCAAATGTCATCTGTAGCCATTTGGTTGTATGGAGAATAATGTGCCAACTGTGTTATAATATTTCCTGGCATTCTCTCCTCCTAGACCTGATGAAGATAATCTTCTATGATATTTGAGGCCAAAAGCCAAAATGGCTTTGAATAAAAATTTATATCCATTGTTTAATTATTTCATATTTTAATTTATAATAATAATAACATTGTATATCATTTTATTCTACCAGACGAGGTTTCTTCACGTCACACCCTGCTGCATCACTGCATCGTTGTGTATCTGCATCTTAGAGACATCTGTCTCTCTTTCCGTGCCATTTTTTTTGTGACTTTGACCTAGGGGGGTAGGGGCTCATGTATCAGGTTTTTTTCATTTTTATCATTAATTTAAATGGTCTCCAGTATGACATCACCCTGACCTTACCAGCGCTAACCTCTTTAGGAAACAGAAGCTCTAAGACAGGTCACCCCCTCTCAATGTCCAGTAACAGACAATTAGTGTAAACTTTATTTATACAACCACATTATGTGTGCACGTGCGTGTGTGTGTGTGATAGAGAAAAGAGAAGAGAGAGCGTATATTCATACAAAATAATATGCCATAACTCCAGCTGTATAAGTGACTGTTGAAAATAAAGGGACGTTTTAGGTTCATAAGATATTTGTAGTTTTAGCACTGACTATCATATCTTTAATGATTTTTCATCTTTCCATTTTCCAGCAGGGAGCTGAAAACATAATGCAGCTTGTACACTGACCTTGCCTCTGTATAGGAGAGGATATGGCAAACTGCTGATTACATTCAATAGGACCACAAGGCTTGATTTCTGTCAGCTTGTTCTACGGTAATTAGATAATGTCACTGCAATAACCAGAGGCTTGGAAAATAAAATGATGAGCAACATAAACTGTGGAAATCAGTCAAGTCTCTGCGCTAGGCTTTCTTGTTTATGGAATAACAACTGAATTTAATTTTTTTAAAGCTAATTCCACTTGTCTGGGCAGCTATGCACAACATCTAAGTGATGCTAAAAAAAAACCATCTGTCTCAGAAGATGTCAAATACTCTGCAGTAGGACAAAGCCAAACTGGTCTGACCATTTGTTGTTATACTGCTGTCATACTGATTGCCTTTCCATGAGCTGTCTAACACGGAGTCCAAAGAATGGAATCTTTAGAAGCCTCTCTCGTCGGCCTGCAGTCTGCACCCAAACCATCCCAGGGGTGCCTGAGAACCTGAACAGTGTTGAATTAGAACTCTGACAGCAGGGAAGAACCACAGATCACCATAAACTTCAGCATCTGGGCTTTCTTTCAAAACAAGTTAAAAAAAATCATTAAATGAATAAATTGGACAAAAGGAGATTGTAACTGCACAGGTGAAACAATACAGTACTGTCACTGTCTAGCACACAAGAAGGGAAAAAGGTCAAGGCAAACAATAAAAAAAAATTCTTCATAAAATAAGCACGACATAAAAGTAAACTAATTTCATATCACACCTATGATTCTCTATGCTTTTCCTTGCTCACACATGCTCTATATTTCAGTTGTGAGTCAGTGAGCTGATCTGGAGAACGTGTCTCAACAGCATTTAAAAGTGATATATATATATATATATATATATCTCATATATATATTTTTTTTCTTTTCAATGCGACTAGTGAGATTAAGTGCAAAAAAACAGGATACTATATCTACTCTTCAGCACCTCAGCTTCATGGACTGTAGTGATGTGAGAACATCTGTGCAGCCTTCTGGAACATGTGGCCACACCTTAAACAGTTATGTTGTACTCTGGAGGCTGCCATGGCCTGCAGGTAAATGGGCTTTTTCATCAGTTCCTCCTTTACTCCCTGCACATATTACATTATTGAAGCACAGAGCAAGGAGCAAAATACAGATGGGTCTCAGAGGTTCCTGGACCCCATAATTATCCCTTTGTATCCCATAAAAGCCTCTAAATGAGTGAGACCTGGTGAGTCAGCCTACCTTGAGCACTAGAAAAATCTCCTGGATTATTATAAGGAATTTCTCGCCAGATGTGAACACATCTCAAAGACATTGACCTCTGGTGCTCGTACTTTCCTCCAAATACTGTAGCAAAAGGGGCAAACAGCAGTGTTTGGTAGTCTTCTGCCCAGCCTCTCTCCACACTTTCACAGCATCCCTAGGTCACGTGACAGACTGATCGTGGTCCTGAGTCCTCCTATATCATCTCACATGCGCACACCACATTGAAAAGCATATAACTATTAACTTTGTGCTTCTGACAGACTCAAAAACCATGAGATTAAAACCCAACACTGTTCTGTTTTACCCCATTAGGTGCCCACAGTATACCTTTGTACTTGGGTATCAGCACATTTTCACACTGCAAGTGTTCCTTATTTGCCCCTGGAGTTTGGTGAGACACCAAGTGTCTGTGAGTTTGAGATCTGTGCTAAAAATGATCTGTCTTTACATCTGATGGTAGAACGTGCTCATAGTTATTATGGGTGATTATAACAATATCCCCAGTACCAGTTTGTTAAAATGTTTGGTGGTAACTTTTTGAACTACTAAGCAATATTACCCTGTCTAGATTTTTTTTTTCCCCCCCAAAAGTAAACACACACAGTATGTTGAACGTAAGTTCTAGAGGCAAAATAAACATGGGGACTTTGTTTAGTGTTTTTGTCTTGTACCAGGTCTGTCGGTGTGTGTTTGCTTTGTGGACTAAAATGCTCTAAATGTCTTCATGATGGGTACTGAACCTGCATTTTAGGGTTACGTCAGAAACGCGGCGCACAACCAGCTTTGTTAGCATTGCATTTTAATATCAACTCGCAGTTTTACGGCCAGCAAGGACTGTACCTCCACTCTGCACCTCCATCATAATCTCTAACAGAATGCAAGGGATTACATAAACTACTGCAAAATAACAAAATTCATGGATTTCGGTCCTGTTCGACCTCATCGTTTAATATGTCCTCCTCTGTTGCCTGAAAAAAGAAAATCGTCACAAAAATGTCTAATGTTCTCTTTTCTGCCTAAATCAGTGTTGTTGTCTAACCACACTCCGCCACCCCCCTCCCGACTTTAAATCACACATTCTGTGTGTGACACCGTGGGTCGGACTTGCTTCAAAAAAAGTGTCAATTATTTTATCCAGACAGTGGCTCTGGGAGCAAAAGGCCTTCCGGTGCTTTTGCAGTGTGAGATATCCGAAAATAAGCTCCCTTCCTCTGGCGACATGGTTCACGTGAAATCAGAAGTCTTCGAGTCAGCCCAGGTATTCCCCATTGGGCACTTACAGTAGTTTATACATATTTTACAATCCACTTTACACAGACAGCACTGTGCTTCACTTTATCCTTGTTAATGATAGGTGTCAGTTTCAATTAAGGATAATATTAGTGGTTTCATTTCATCTGATCCGCTTTCCATGCTCAGCCCTGATTTCACCTTGGGTTGAACATACTGCTGCTGCAAGTTGATTTCAGCATCTCCAGGCAGAAGACCTTCTCATGCTCTGGTTCCTTCTCTGCAAAAGAAGCAGCGATGACAAGATGCTTGCTGATCAGGTTTTTGTATATTCACTTGGCAGGCTGCATACAAACACACCAACACTGTTGCTGGAAATTCTGCTGATTTACAGACTTCAGAATGACCACCTACTGGATCATCAGTGTTCTGCTACCCGCAGTTCTCCAAGACTATGGAACATCACAATGAAGCCTGTGTCACTAGATAGGATGTTTTATCTTTTTTCTGATGTTTACACAGTAAATCAAAGTTGTTAGCACCCAAAATACATTAACACAGAGGGAGCTGTGTTGCTGATCTCTGTTATGGGTTTGTTCTATTAAAAGAAACAGTATTAATCTAATGTTTATTGGTGTAAAGGTAATTTTAAACATCACAGCTCGCCTAAATGGGCACCATGAACTTGATGGCAATATTACTGACGCTGTAAGCACCCTGTATCACTCCAAAATTTCTAATGCCCTGGATAAGATCTGAAATTCAGTGGTTTGGTTCATTTTGAAAGTACTGCCTGAAACATGGTACCTGGAGAAGATTCACCCTGTAACGTTTGGGTGAGGAAGGCGAGAAAGGCGAGGCCTAATGTGCTATATGGGAGGATTATTCCACAACTAAACAGGGTTCCAATGTACAAAATAACAAACAGAAACCTACAGAGGCAAGAACAAACATCACAGTAAATACAGCAACCAGCAAAGGACTAACACAGAAGGGAGGTATATATAGAACAGTCAAGGTAATGAGACACAAGTAGGAACTACTGATAGAATTAACGAGGTAATTAACACAAGGGAAAATGGGAGAACAGGGGCAAGGTGGAGACATGGGGAACTGACAGGGATAGATTGTGACACACCCGTTTCCTTAATGGGTAGCATGTCATGCACATATGAGTCCTGAAATACCAAAAAGTCATACATCAATTCTACTGAAATGTTGCAAATCTACGTGTTACTTTATAGCAAACACAGAACAGTACTGACAAACAGCCATCCGGTAATAATTTAGTTTCTGATACCTTTTCCATTACCATCTTTTTCTTTACTGTCAGGAAGTTGTCAACAAGTACTGCAATGAAGAGACTGGGAATAGAGTAATAAAACAAACATTTTAAAATGTCTTCCAGTGTATACAGCAGGTATATTAGCATCTGACATAGAACATATCTAGGTGTAAACGGTACAGTATTTCAGTTACATTTTAAATGTTGGTTATTGTATATTGCACTTACCTGGGCTGTGTTTGTCTTCTATTGTCATAACACACTGACAGCCAGTGATTAAAAAAAAAAATGCCGCTATTGTTGCCACTTACTTCAAGAAAATTAAGTACTCCACCATAACGTAGAGGATGAGAAAGATGATTATATGTGGAGCACCTGTTAGGTTAGACAAGCACAGTTACCTTAATATAGATAAAGTGCACCTCTTCTACGTCCAAAAAACAGGCTGCTACACATTACACAAAGCAGCCAAAAGCACTCTTCAAATTAAAAGCTTCGGTTTTGGTGTTCAAATACAGCTGACCTTGAATATACCATTAAAGAATGTACTTACAGTGGAAATACTGTTAGCATATCTTGGTGCAGTAAATACAGGGGTGATTACCTGATCAGGTTATAAAAAGGACACTTAAGGAAAATAAACTGGTGATATCAGTAAGCAGCAGTATGGATGGTTAGTTGTCATTTACAGCAACACACAATGTTGCTGTTGTAAATAAACAGAACACACAGCCCAGTCCCACGCTGAGAGTTTTCTGAATAATTTATCTTATGCCAGCGGTGCATCATACCATTGTCTCGACTGGTAATGTAAATCAAAGACCAGCCGTCCAGGCTGAGGAGTCGGAAAAGGGTAAAAATAGAGATAAACATGGTGCCAAAGTGCTCAGGGTCTGACTGGCTGAACATCTACCGGAAGATGACAGCAAACACGAGGAGGACGGTCAACATGAGGATAATGATGGCACCCAGGGACTGAATGCGAATGGAAACAACAGACCGAACGCTCTGTGGAAACCTATTAAAAAGATATGAATTATTAATTCAGAGTCACACGTTTTTTAATTCACACACCAGATCTACATCCGTACATCACAGAGTCTTGTAAGCGTACCGTTGCCGTGGCTCACAAACAGAGTTTACTTTTTGTTTGATTACTCACAGAAGGACCTAAATTGGTTTAAGAGAATGGGAGTTTTAACAGTTTAAATTATTTAATGGAAATTGCTACAGATTA
The DNA here is from genome assembly GCA_025773905.1 of Chitala chitala. Classification (NCBI taxonomy): domain Eukaryota; kingdom Metazoa; phylum Chordata; class Actinopteri; order Osteoglossiformes; family Notopteridae; genus Chitala; species Chitala chitala. The sequence continues at coordinate 331,123 of JABJVR010000003.1, read as the reverse complement.
TTATGCTCTCCGTGGAACACACGCTGAACTACAGAGAGCGAAAAAGGAAGAAAAGATGAACAAACCCATGTTGCAGCGTGTCAACCCTACTGTATGGTACGCAGGACAAAAAAGCTCGGATGGCCTGAATTCCCTTGGGGACCTTGAGCACACGGAAGATGGTGGAGCCCTGACTGCTGAAGTGACAGTCATGCTCAATAAGCAGCCACAGCATTTTGATCAGACTCATGACAATAACGAAAAAGTCTGAAGAGTTGAGGCGCAAGATGCAACATTATCACCTAATAAAAGGAATAAACCCAAACAAGATCTGGGCAATGCCATTTGCAAAATGCGTGCATTTCTTGTGAAATCAGCTCACAACTGAAATGATATCAGAATGAAACCAGAGTTTAAGAAGTGGCAAAAATGTGAATGTATATTGTATGAGTATGTATACAACACGTATATGAGTGCGTGCATGTGTTGTATGAAGACAGCACATGCTACATACATAGACACAAATATGTACACAAACTGAGTGTGATTGTGCATCACTCTGTCCCTTTTTTCACAAAGCCATGCAAAGCTGGTTAGAGTAACAGCAAACCAAGGCAGTTCCAAGGGTTTCTGAAGTACATACGACCCCAGATAAGAACGTTTAAAATACACTCCATGAGCTAAACGCCAAGAAAGACTGAGCCCATAGCAAAGATAAACCACCTTGGGTAAGGAGAGAAGGAGGTCTGCCCATCCATTATTTGGTTATGTGCGTGCTCTTACTTGGCTGTTTGTCTTCATGGCACTTATCTGCATTAGATTTAGTAGCCTTCTTGCAACATCTAGGGCAGGGACAGGGACAGAGACAGGGACAATCATGGCCCTAGAGAGCCGAGGCGGTTGCAGCTTCTGCTTCAACCGAGTTCTGCTGTAAATTGAACCTTACTGTCAATTAAATATAATTTACTGTTTTTGTACAACTACTGGGTCAAATAAATTCTCAACAAGCTTTATTCATTTTAAAACGCTGTTAAAAAGTAGGACAGACTTATAGATGTTGCTTCTTAGCATTTTTTAACTTATGGTATGCTGTGTTGTATGCTATATTCTCAACAATTTCTCGTTAATAATCACTTAAGTTATGACAGTTTGAACAGTTTGTTGTCTCCCTTAAATCGCAGCTGCTGATTAAGCATTCTTTGTTATTGACACCTGTGTCTGCTGTTGATTAATTGTTACAATGTGAATACAGTTAATGATTATAGGTTTGAATTAAACACTGCTGAATTATTCAGACATTTTTGTGCTACTATACCGCAATGTGTGATTTATATTTTTGTTACAGAAAAGGGTTTCACTTTTAACTTTCTTCTTTAAAATTTATTCAATAAATTAAGACAACTAAGCACAGACAGATTAGTCTGTCGGAAGTGGCTGAAACAAAAACCTGTCCCCACTACGGACTTCCTGGACCGTGATTGCCTACCCCTGACATTTTTCATTTAAAATGTGTTAAAATGCATGACAGCATTTGTTCTGCCTGTTCTTCAGTGATGTTCTTTATGAGTTTTACTTAATTTCACTGAACGTTTGCAATCGAAACGCCATCACCAGCTGTTTTTCATTTATCCAAAACAACAAAGGTTTTTCTACCTTTTCATTTGTCATTTTCAATTTTCATATACCGTGTCTATGTCAGTTTTATTTTATTTATTTTAAATGATATATCGAGTAGCTTCTGGTGCCTAGAATGTTATTTGTGTTTGTTTTTTCCACTGAATTCAGTGTTATTGTTAACCGGAAATATTGTATTAAAAAATCAGACAACAGCAGAATGTGGTAAAAATTTTAAAAGACTGCTATGGATTAGCATTCGCTGTCAGGTAGCTGTCCATTAGCCGCTACAACTGGATACAGTACTTCAAAATAAGAGCACTGTACCGGAAATGTTTTATACTGTACTTCAGTTTTTTTTTTTTTTTGACAAATGTTACATGATCGCGATTCACATGCGGCCCATTCAGTATGTACTCGCGACCCACTTTTGGACCGCGACCCACCAGTTGGGAATCACTGCTCCAGTAGCTATCTAACAAAAAACAAAACGTTTAAGTAAAAATTTAAATCCAGAAGGAAACAGAATAAATTATTTTCTAAGTGGTTCTTTAATATCACCGTTAGTAGTGGAACGAATATACATTTTGAATCATCCTGAATGCGCCTCATGTGCTACTAGTAACAATGTAGTTTTTAAATCAGGCAAATCGAGTTACGAAATAAGTGTAAAGTGCATGGAATCTTTAAAAATATTTTAGTTTAAAGTGAATAAGTACCTAAAGTTATGATTGTTGATGGCAGTTATGACAATTGAAAAATATTGTTTTTATTCAGTTTTTTTGTTATTTAAGTTTAAATGGTATTTGATAGCTCTGGGACTGAAAAATACCCAGATACGCCTTAAACAGTGAAGTTTCTGTTACAAATTGTTCGTCTTCAAAGTACACATAGGATAGGTATAATTATTGTAATGCCGACGCAATGTTTTAGCTATGCACTTTTCGAATTTTTTATGAGATTATGACATATAGAAGGTTGGCTGTCTAACACTTGGATGGAAATCAATCAAAGTACATAATTTGAAATCCTTCATTCAGATTTAAGTAATATAAAAAATCTGCATAAATGTAACCGTTACAGGACTGCCTTTATCTCATAAGTAGTCGAAGTATTACAAAGACCTAACCTTACTTTAATATTTGCAACTGAATTTTTAGGTTTGGCGTAGCCGCTTAGATTACGTACAGATTTTAGGAAAATGAAACGGTAGCAGATGTTGTTGACACGTCGCTCCATTGTGCACAAGGGAAATGGGAGAAAGCTGTTGATTCGTTAAGTAATTATTCAGCAGCGTCTCCCTCGACATTGCTCGCCGTATTTTTGAATAGTTGAACAGACTTGCGTGCCATTGTATTTGCATGCTTGAGGAATCTTTTGGTAATGCACCCCTCGTACCCGAAACGGACTCTGGACGGTTGGTAGGGGACTTTTTTGTTATGCACCTCCACCCTTTCAGTCCCGCGTAAAAACGTGTACAGATTGTGTCTACCGTATGGAACTGTTCGAACGCTGAATAAAAAGCAGATACAACTTCTATTTCTAAATATGAGTGCAAATATGAGTTCTACAATCAAGTTCTAAAAATCAAATGGAGGTCTAGAGAAGTACAGCTTCTGAGGATAAATTAAAGATTAAAAACGCATGTACACTTTACAGTCATAAAATTTTTAATGCGTTTTACCTGTCCTCCGATAGCCTGAGAATTGGTCTTCCTGGAGATATCTAATATGATCCCCCTTTAACATAAAAACGGAAAAGCTCATTCCGGCTCTTATGTCGTCATTGTAGGACTAGTGTAGTTGTGTTTTTAACTTACATTAATAAGGCATCTCTGCAACGCGCACAGTCGAACCTGAACGCTGCAGCAAGGCTGTTGGTTAGAGCAACAAGCTTGGTAACAAGCGGTCGTTTCATTTTGCTGTCTTTACACTGGCTTCCACTAGAATATAGAATGCAGTTTAAAATAGTAGTTTGTTTAACTTTTAGACCACTGCATTGTCAGGCACGCAGCTAAATGCAGTATATTTCTCTTCTTTCTTCTGTATAATTGTAAGTCAGTCACTCAGGTTCTGTGGACGGAATCTATGAAAGGTATACAAGATAATGTGCTATATAAAATGATTGGGCTTTTGTGGCTGCAGCACCAAGACTTTTAAACACCCTGCTTATATACTTGAGAGTGGTGGAGTCTGTGGGTGTTTTAAAAAGTTTCTGAATAACCATTTATTCATGCAGGCACATGGATAATTGTGGTCAGCTTAACATATGTTGTTGTTTCAAGTTTTATCTTTGTTGTGTACCTGTAAGCACCTAGTGACTACTGCCTGTGAAAGGTGATACATAAATACGCATTATTTTAAACCATTATCCATTTTACTGTCTTAAAAAGCTTTAGATATACAGCACTGACTCTGATTGGGGAAATAAAAGCAAAAGAAACACTCTAGAGTTGCCCAGCAACCCAAAGGCAAAAACTGGCAATCCTGTCCTGCTTTAGCGCAGGTGCCACATCATATCCCCTTGGGTCTTAAAGAACACAAAAAAGGGGTTAAAACTTAACCCTGCCACTACCACCACTGC
>JABJVR010000003.1:272974-317150 GCA_025773905.1 Chitala chitala | reverse complement strand
CCATGAGACCAGCTCTTATGCATGAAACGTCTCTTCCAGCTGGTGTGACAGGGGCAGTTGGAAGCCCATTGACCAGTCCCCTGAGCCTCTTCCTTTGAAAGATGCTTAGCCCACAACCCAGGCCCACCCATGAGCATCTGTTCCTGGAACCACAGCCATCCCAGTGAGTGACACCTTCCACCTTCTCTGCCTCCAATGTCTGCCCAGCAAGGGAGCCGAGCAATCCGTGTCCTGAGTCATGTGATTAACGAAGCATTCACTGTCAGCCAAATATGTATTCCAGCCCAAATATCCCATGTGCATCAAAACAGCTGCAGATGTCCTGATGCCATCCCAATTCCTTACTAACAAAAGGAACATCAACACCAGCAGTCATAGTTTCAGTCGGATGCTGTGCTGCTACTACAATAGTTAGACCAAACTGTAGTTTACCACTAAGAAAAAACGCTCAAAACACACAAGTAACATAGTTATGCTGTACACACTCATTTTAAGGTTTTTTTAATGGACTCTTTGCACAGTATTTCCATTTTATTTGTGTACTTAAGCCTACAGCTAAGTAATTAAAACTCAAAAAGAAAAATGTCCTATAGCTGCCTTTGTAGTCATTGATTTATCTTGTGCTTCATTCTCATTAACCTTTTCCTCAAAGAACAGCACCTTTACATTCTTATTGCTATTTCAGGCCTCAAGTCACCGAGTTTGTAAATTGTCCTCTGTGTGTGTAAACTGCACTGGGCACTTGCACTTACTCATTCTGTCTTTGTCAAGACACCAGGCTACCAGTCTCACCTCTGCCCTCCTTCCCAGTCGAGGTTAAGCAGGCTCTCAGCTGGTGGCTGTTGAGGCTCCAACAATTGGAGAGATGACCCAGACAGCTAGCGACTGACCTTGTCTTCAGCTGTGTTTGTTTCAACATGTTCACCTCTCCGTTGGAAGAAAATGAAGCCATCACGCTTAAACCAGTAAATTGTTGTGTGGCCACGCCCACTCCTTACCTTGTTTGTTTCGTATTTTCACCTGTCTGTTGTTGCTTGTTTGTCTCTTTATTAGGTTGGTGGTTTCGGTTGTACTTTGCTTGGTGTTGAAGTGTGTAATATAGTGTTCATATTGCCTAGTGATTCAAAGTGTTGATATGTAGGATTTTTTTGTGTGCTGTTTTCTGGCACTTTTATCCTATGTGTGGTTGCTTGCTAGCATCATTCATTTTTTATAATGATTCGGTTGTGTGTGTGTGTGTGTGTGTGTGTGTGTGTATCTGTCTGTCTGTTTTATTTTCAAATAAGCTCTGCAAGTGGACTTTCCTCACCTTTGTGTCTCCCGTCCTAATATGACACATGGTGACCATTGCTTTTTAAAAACATTTATCAAGAATTCTGAAGGCTTCATTCAAACAATGATACAACTTTATAAACAGCTCCCACCCCTTTTTCCTTTGGTTGATACACATGTCCTGATTCTGCTGTAACTTCTGCCAAAGTACACGTATCTTAGCTTTGCTTCAGCCAGGCTTGAACACAGACTTCCCTTTCATTGCAATTGTCCACTACCTGGAAATATGTTGATGAAGATTCTCAGTCATCCAGGTGGAGCTGTCTGGAAGTTGAATCATGTCAACTGGACTGACGTCTTCTTCTTGATAGGAACGTTTCACTTCTCATCCATCCTCATCCATCATACTTGTCAATATCACATTGAAAACTACAGTATGGCCATGACTACTTTGCAGTGTTTTCATGTCTTTTTTAATTAAATGTTGTATAAGACTAAATCACAGCAGTTTTCATGTGTACACCATTGGGTTCTTTTTGCAGAATAAAGAAGTGTAGGTGCTCAATGAACATCTTAATATATATAATGGAATGGTTCTTCTAGTGTTCAAAGCCACCCAGCCACAACCCAGGTACCAGACAACAGGATTAACAAACTGAGCCTCCTGCTCGTGGGACTAACTGCTGAACTCTTGTCTTGACACCCAGGGTTTTCTGCTGTAGTGGTTTTGCTTTGTTACCTTTACTTCACTACATTACATTTATATTACTTTACAGACTGGATAGTGTAATGTGATTTTTTTTTAAGAAGCACATATCAAGATAAACTTGTGTTGCACTGGCCTGGGGCCTATACTGGACAGCACTGAGGTTAACCTTCCTTAATTGAAGACTAATTGAAGTTTTTTCTTTTTTAACTCCTTTAACCACTTGTAGTTTGACCGACAGGTGACTTCATTATCTGTAGGACCAGAAAGTGAAAGGGAAGTTATGGGTACAACTGTCCTTAATGACTGCAGGTGATCACGTTGTCTGGTATCAAGTGTTTGACCTCTCCAGAAATTATTGTAATTACATGTCCTTGGTCCCCCTCAAATGACTTCTGTCTTCAGTGTGGGGTTTTGTGACTTTTTTGAGTGAAGGCATCTTTCTGAATGTTCATGCTCACTGGTGGGACAGATGGTAAGGAAACAAGTCTGATGCTTTTTTGGCAGAAAATAAATTTCAAACACACCAAATAAAACTTGAGGAACATTTAGCGTAGATGTACAGCAGAACTACAAGGTGTTTATCTGACTGTGTGCATTACACTAGAGTAAGTGGGTAATTATGGACACCTAACTACAATATTTTGCATAGATGTAGTACACAGGTAAGGAGGAACAGTGAAACTGCAGAAGAACAGATAATCAATTTTCTTTATTTACAGTTGTTTAAACTGCATGTTTTTCTTAAATAGACAAAATTCACATAAATGAAAATTTTATATACACTGTTTTAAGTAAATTAGCAGATTGGCTAAAGGAATTAAAACAACTTTAGTGGCGAATCATCTTTACTATACGGTCTTGATTCAAAAACTAATGCGCATTTGTTAAACTACAGGTCTTCAGTAATATTATTCACAACGTTTCTATGCCAACAGAACCAACAGAATACAAAGTCAATACATTAATACATTTGTACAAAGGCTATGTATAGTAGGAACTATAATTCGGCTACAGAAGTGAAAACACGCTAAATGTACAGTGCTATAGCGATGCTATGTTACATTTCCTTGCACAGCACAAATAAAGCTCTTATTTCGGCAATACTACACGGTACTGTAAGGCCAGTCCATAGGCGGACTGGTAATCTGGACATTCTGTCAAGTGCAAGAACGGCCAGTGTGTCAGACGCACTTACTATAAAATACAAAAAAGTTTTAAAGCGCGCGTGTGCCCCTTATGTTCAACACAAATGATTTGCAGAGCCCCACCCGGACAACAATATTGAGAACACGTTTCGTTAGTAAATGGTTTGTACAGCACCCCCCAAGGTTCCCAACGCCAGGGCTGTTTTAAAGTTCCAGTCCGTCCCTGGGCCAGTCTGACACCTTTTATTTACCGTGAATCAAAGTCTTTGTGGTATAAATACCACTTCTGCGGCTTCCGTTGAGTGACATTTGTTGATATGTCTAGACAGCCCAGGGGAAGAAAAAAATGTATCACCACAAAATTTACACGGGTACTTTTCGCCATTGTCAGTTACTGTGTCTGTTCTTGTCGGTTTAGGATGACCAGGAGAGAAACAGGAATTATGCTTCCAGAGGCTGTTGAATGGTTTCGCAATGTTCTCTTCCGTGCACTGCCGACTTGGTTGTGAACTCGCAGCTTTTCTGGTATGCATTGCAAGATGTTTCCTCAGGTAGGACTGACGACTGAATTTCTTGCAGCAAACAGTGCAGTCGAAAGTTATCGCTCCCTTAGAATACAGATTCGACATCTTTGTTGAAGACGGATTTAAAATGTTTACATGCTTATTAACTTGCAGTAGGTTGAGTTTTAATTTATCCTCCGTGCTTTGATCGTTCTTGGGTTTGTGCCAGCGCCGGTGAGATGCTAAGTTTGCTGGGCAACTAAAGACTTTCTCGCATTCCGTGCAGCGGTACACTACCGGTACTATTCGGGAACATTGGTGCTGAGCCAAAGTCAGGGGATCCGAGTATCTTTCTTTGCAGAGTTGACAAATATACTCCCCTAGAGTCTTTACTGTAATCGATTGTTGTTTGACCTCCTGTTCCGGGCATTCTTTGATGCGTAACCCATAAACCGGGGATGTGGTCATTTGGTGGAGACTGCTCGAACCCATGTCTCTTCTCGGATGCACATGCTTGACCCTGGCTTTTGGTGTAACGGGTTGCGTAAATGTAGTGGATGCTGGCTTACTGTCCAGACATCCTAGTTTCATGTTCAGCCCGCCTGTTACTACAGTAGTAGACTTTTGAAATTGTGATGGAGAATATTTTAGGTCTTTCCCCGGTGCTTCAGTAAAATATTCCAGTTGAATGGGGGAACAGGGGCTGCCTGATCGCCCGTAACTGTTTCCCGGTGAGTGCTGCTGCGTGCACTCCAAGTTGGCCGACAGAGCCACGTTCGTAGGGCAAGGATGAGATGCGCCGAGCGTCTCTCTGAAAGGTGTCCAACTCTGAATGTTCTCCAGCTGTCCATTACAAACCAATGGCTGGACGGCTTTATGAGTCTGTTCACTGTTAAAAGCGTTTGGAGCAGAGACGAGCAGCGGGTACTTCTGCTGAAATGAATCATCTTGTCGCATCCTGTATGAGTTTGGATAAGTCCTTTTCGTTCTTTTTACGAGGAAACCTTTCGGCATTGTGGCTGTTGTAAAATTAAAACGGCTATAGTGTCACCTGACACCCAAGGCACGTTGGGCAAAACCCAATAGCGTAACAACAAACGAAAAGGAGTTGTGATGAGCGAAGTTCTCCGACGTGCTCACTATTGAATTATCGCCCTCAGTCTTGTCTTTTTAAAGGCAGAGTCCGTAAAGCCAACGGAAACGCAGATGGTTACGATTCGTCCCTCAGCAGCAGACCCTGGACAACACGATACACCCCGAACGTCCGAGGACTAGCGCGACAGATGTCAGCCCTAAACCCCCTCCCTGCGTGCCTCCCCCTGCACGCCCCACCTCTACCCTTTAGTGAAAGCGGCGCGTGGGCTCATTATGCAGATTAGACCTTGACACACGCCAAGCTTCTGAAGCTTTTCTTTGCCCGTTTCCTTGGGGACTCCGTTGAATACGCACGAGCCTTATATATTCATCAGTTTACTTTGTAATATAATGTAAAACGGTTTCAAATAAGGTAAAACAACTAATGATTTAAAATTCAGAATACTAGACGATAAATGTTCCACATCCACTGAATTCTAATTGTAATGTTTAAAGCAATGCTGTGCTTTTAAACTGGTTTCTCAATAATTATGCAAATATATAAAAATAATAAAAAGAGGCCTGGTCTCATACAAGTACAGAGTGTATTTTAATGTAAAAGTTGCTGGTTTTGTACTGCAGGGGGTTGCTGCATTATGCAGTGTGTACCTTGCCCAGGGTGTACAGTGCAATGAAAAAATATTTGTCCCTTTCCTTGTTTTCTTTATTTTTGGAAACTTATAATGCTTAATTGTTCCAGGTCTTCAAATTTTTTATATCATATGAAAGACAACATGAGAAAACCTAAGATACGGTTTTTAAATTAGAAAAAAGAGTTATCCAACACCAGTATTACCTGTGTCAAGAATTAATTGCCTCCCTCAACTTCATACCTGGTTGTAACACCTTTAGTGAAATTCTTCTGGTAACTGGAGATTGAACAATCAAATTTTGTTTGAAGATCTCAAACAGTAAGGTGCAATACATATGCAAAAATAAATAAATAAATGAGTGGGACAGATACTTTTCACAGAACTGTACCCTTTCCAAGGTGTACCCAACCTGTATGTAGTGTTACCTGGAGTAGACTGCACGTCAGCTGTGACCCTGTTCAGGATAGGCCATTGAAAAGTGAGTGCGTAGTGCTGTTCAATTTAAAAACAAGCTTTTCTTTTTGTTTGTCATTTCATAAAGGTCATTTCATAAAATTAAATATTTTATCGAACATAAACTAGATTAAAATGTATAGTGTTCTTTACTTTTTCTACCTCAGAAAACAGCCAGCTAGTAGGAAACCAGACATAATTAATGTATTTGATATTAAATTCTGTGGTACTAATTGGCATTTGCTGTGTTTAAATAATGCATTTTCATGTGGAATGTAATGCATTTGATACACTGAAAAGTCACTGATAGAATTAATTCTTTGCTATATTTATACATTGTGCAAATTCTGAAAGGACAATGAATTTTAAAATACAATAAGACTGCAAATAATACAATTTAGTTGAGACTGAGTATTTCTCAGTCATACTCATTCTGTGCTAGAAGCAACCACAAAAGAGCCATGTGGAGGAATAACTATTCCGATAAAATCCTGTTACAGGGATCTTAGAAATATATATCTGTACTATTGTTCATTCAAATGCTACACATTACTGTACAAGCTGTCTGTACTCTGCATTAATGCATGTTTACTTGTACCCTCTGTCATACAGAGTGATACTGTGGTGTCCTGCACTGACCTGTTGTCTCTAGGGGGAGTCACTGGACTTTGTCCCAGATTATGGAGTTAAGGTGGATGGGCCTGATGAGTATGGCTGGGGAGCCCACACCTCCCCTATGTGGTTTTTATCGGCTCTTTTCTTCCTAAAGAGAGGGCCCCAGGTCACACATGTCCCCATTTATACAACCACACAGTTGGCACGCTGCACTCTGTACAGCCCTTTCTAAAGTCTGCCCTCCTTCCTGTTAATTGTGAAATAAATCAATTTTATCATCTTTGCAGTGTCACAACCAATGAATATTGACATAGAAATCTCAAATCTAATTCTTTATACCCATAAATTAAAAACAAAAATCAGTAAATCAAACATATGAAAGAAGATACTGTATTACAGTTCAGCTTTTTAAAAGACAATAACATCCTGACCTTCATACTGCATTTATAGCCCGTTAACTTTTTACAGTAGCTGCTGGGCCATTCCGCCGAATGGGTTCCATTTGCTTGTTGTAACTCTTCAAAATTAAATTTAAATTTTTTATCTTTTTTCAACACTGAATGTAATAGCACACATTTAACTACTCAAAATTTTTGGCAAGGTTTCTAAGCAGAAGATGATTGCATTTTTCTTAGTCCTGTTACCAAAACTCATGTATCATTTAAAAAGCCTGTTTAAAAGCATGTCAACTAATTCCTTTATTTCCCCCCAAGAAAGTGCTTCTTTTAAAGAGATGGTTGGTTTCATGTTCAAATAATTGGTATTTAGGATTAAACAATCACTATATATGCACACAAGTGGTATTTTTCTAATAACGCATATCCATTTTTCCTTTTAAAATAGATCCAAACCTCAAGTTTATAATTTTTTTTATTATGTCTTTTATTAAACAATTGTATAAAGTATGGACAAAACATAACTGGAAAAACAGTCAGTATCTTAACCACTTAGTCCTGGTGAGGGTTGCAGGGAAGCCTGGAGCCCAGAGGACACAGGGCAGGGGACACCCAGGGCAGGGTGCCAACCCACCACAGGGCGTGCACACACACACACACACACACACACACACACCAATCAAACTAACCTGCATGTCTTTGGACCATGGGAGGAAACCCACCATGCACAGGGAAAACATGCAAACTCCACACTCACAGACCCAAGGCAGAAATTGAACCCCAGGCCTGGAGGTGCCCAGTGACAGTGCTAACCACCACGCCACTGGAAAAAGAGTCGTTTATATTTATTTTTAGAAAATAACTATTTACTAAGAGGAATGAGCATTGGGTAACAGAAATTAGCACTGATTGTGTGTGTGTGTGTATGTGTGTGTGTGTATCTATGTGTGATTTGTATGTGTGTGTGTGTGTGTGTGTGTGTGTGTGTGTGCGTGTGACAGAGAGAAAGAGGGATAGGTTGGAAAGTGAGGGAGGAGATAAAGATGATAGTTTGATGTCTTGCTCCTTCCTCTGCAGCTGTTGGTGGGTGTTTCTGGGTCCTGCAAAGTATTGGCTCTAATACACTTGAGTCTCTGCTTCTGTAAAACTTGGTAAACAGTACTATATTAACTAATATTGACACTAATAAATCAATTAACTATATGATACTATGCTCTCTTGTTACTCTTACTCAGTCTTGTTATTGATATAAAAGTAACAAGACTGAGTGTATGAGTAACAGGAGAGAGTAGTATCATACAGTTAATTGATTTAAATAAACTAAAAACATCGAAGAAATAATTTTGGTAGCAGGACAGTACGTTGAGATTAAAATTCTCAGTTATAGTTACAAAATCATCAAATATACAAATAAATATAAACAACCAAATTAGATAACTTTTGGTCTTTGGCTTCTAGAAGATCTGGATGATGCAAATTCCTGTTGAATATGTTATTTTTGTAATGTTTCAAAGTTTTCAAAAGGGGAATGCATTGGGGTAACAGGACTGAGTGAAAACCTGGGGACACAACAAAAATGTGTATTTTATCTAAAATATGGACTTCTTATGAAAAAAAATGTTTAAAGCATACATGGAATATGGAGTCAGACAGCAATGCAAAAAAAAAAAAAACAAGATTTCTGAAGGATTATAATCATTATATTTCACGGTTTAAGTATAGTGTTAGAGAGCGAGGGACAGGTAACAAATGCTATTTTTCAGTGTTCTAGGTAGTTTTATTAATATTTAAAATGATATATGTTACATTTGCAATTTGGCTAATGTACAGTTCAGTTTGCTTAATAATAAAATGTGTTTTACATTTAATTTTCATGCGTAACTATACATTAAATGTACTGGGGACGGAAATGGCACCAGTTCGGTGGAATGGCCCTGCTACAACTCAGCAGGGATTGCTGAATGAATCGAACACCAGGCCGCTGTACGGCTTCCATTACTATTTATTTACAATAAGGAGAAGTTGCATTGGCCAGGAAAACGACCCGTATCTCCCGCGGACCAGGTGAGCATTCACTAATTGTAATTTCACAGCATAATGCATGTGCGATTAAAACACAGAATAGACAGAGCTGTTCGCACGGTTTCAGTTTGGATTTCTGCTTCTTCGGTGTTTCCAGTTGTCTGCCATATTCCTTTACCTTTGAACCGAAATCCGACATTCGTGCGGTTTTTACAATATTGCCACTACGCGGTATTTTTAAAAAATGACCACAGGACGGCGCTGTGACCTTTACAGTTATACAAATGCTGTCAAGATGCGGATCTAAATTTCTATTCGTTTTTTTCATTCTTGGTGTATTGAAATTTCAGGTTCCTTTACCCTCACGTTTGCCTGCTCTTTGTTGTTATGACACTAGCTTTTAAATCGAAAGAAGCCTCCTTTAATGTACTCAGCAAGCTAACATCGTTGATCATAATATAATTTCATCACCAAAAGTCTGTGAACATTGACCTTAAGTGTGGAAGGTCATTCTTTTGCATTTCAATGAACTTCGTAAAAATGATCTTTTAAAATTCTGAACACCAAAATTGTTTAAATTGACATGTATATTAATTATTTTAATAGTCGGTGTTTTCTGATTATTTTAAATGTATTTGAACATGAATAGAAGCCCTTAAATTTAATAATTTTTTATTTCATTTATTTATTTTTGCAGAGTCAGCAATCAGCTTCTAATTTTAAAATTTGCCCTATGCTAAATAGTTTAAATTTTGGTGTGAGGTGTGTGTACACCAGTGTTTCTGTCACCCATCCATCCATCCATTCATTCATCCATCCATGCCTTATCCAATTCAGAGTCACGGGAGCCCATCCCAGGAAGCACTGGGCACAGGGCAGGGGACACCCCAGGAGGGGCGACAACCCACCATAGTGTTTCTTTCATTTATTATTTTATTATACTACATCTGTTGATTAACTTTTTAATGAAGGTTTTTCTTTTTTAGTAATGGTAAATTCTAGCTGTAAGCCATAGACGTTTTCAGTTGTCACCTTCCCATATGCACTGTTTGGCAGATCTCATCGGCATACTTCTGAGGTTTATGGCTTTTATGGTTCTAAAGTTTATCTAGGTCTGTACCAGTTCAATATACTATTCCTGGAATTTCCAGACAGGAATTTAGCTTGAGGCATATTGTTTTTAGGAAGACCATGTATGTTGTTTATACCATGTATGATTGTGAAGGCTCTGCATGAATACACCCCAGTTAAGTTTCTGAACTTTTGCTGGAAGAAGAAAATAACAAAGGTGTCCACATTTTTATGTCTGCGCCAGGGCATGATATACAAGACAGTAAATCTGTCAGCTTCTCATCTTTACTGTAGGCACATTCCTGAAGGCAGTATCTAATTAGGCTGTGATTTAGTGTGGAGGCACTGTGATGTATGGGTATTTGAGGTGCTGTCTGCAGGCACAACTGCAGGGACCAATGAGCTGTGTGCCAGTTGCCAAGGCTATAATGACAACAGCTAACTTGTGAATATGCACCATGTTCTGTTTTGTGCTTTTGTTTTCATTTAAGTGCATGAATAATAATAAAATGACATTTAGATTAAGGAAGAAAGCAGAAACATAAGTAATTACCATGTAATGACATTGGTAGCAGGAGTGATGAATGGTGACAGCACACATTTTTATTTATGGTGAAGAATTCAACAGCTAAAAGATAGTTAATTGCAGATTGTGACAATAAAGTATTCTAATATCATATCATTGTAAGTGGTGTGAAAATAAATGTCGGTTGTCATTTAATGGCAAAAAGGAATCACAGAGCAAGTTTTTGCAATCACGTCTGGGTTTTCACAGCCACACACTGGAAAGGTCTTCTGCAGTCTGGCTGTGGAACCACTGCAGCAGCTCAGTGAAAGCTTGAGGAACGCGTTGAGATAGTGGATCAAACGCCCAGGGTGCGAGAGGCGAGCTGAATGGCTACTGATTCAACACTCCACACGGCTGACCTCACAGCTGTACGCACATGTGTCATCCACGTTCTGACGTTCACAAGCTCTGTAGATGTACGGAACACAATGTCACACTCCTTCCTTTTTTCTTTGCTACACCCCACTCTCCCCCCTGCAATACCCTGTGAAACCCCACCCTCCAGCCGTTGTTGTAATGCTGTTCAGTAAGTGACCTCCATAGTTTGGACCATATGGACAGGCAGAGGTGTTTAGGAGGTGCAGGGTGATCATTCAGTAATCTGGTTGGGGGATGGGGGATAGGGGATGGGAGGGGGTTTGATCCATCTACAGATGCTCATTGTTTGGACACAATGCAAAGGTGGATGGGTTCAGCTAGTATCAAGGCTTACCATGATATTTCTGCCCACTGCCTCACTTCTCCTACAACCTGGGACACCTTTGACACAATGGTTTTCTCCCCTGATCTAAAAAAGCTTCTTCTGTTTCAGAGGTGTTCAGTTTTCCGGTTTAATATTTTTCATTTGGTTACCAGTCTTAGGGATTTGTCAGTTTTTACAGTTTTTTTTAAACACTGTTACTGACATTACAGGAAACCTGCAAATTATTTCGCCTGTGGTTAATGAGGCCATGGGTGTTTCACACTCTATTAACTCTCACAAGAGAAAAGTCTTGGAAAATATTCAGTAAGAATACCTACAGGTTATATATATTTAATTCCATGCTTTTTCTGAGTTTAGAACAACATTTGGCACTAAGGTGCACTGTACACCACCATGACCTGTGGTGCAGTTTACTCAGGCTGCTGAATAAACCAAGCTTGTGTTTCAAATGACTGAATATTCAGTAGGTAGCTGTGGAGTTTGTCACTGTATTAACATTAACACAGGATTTTTCCCCTTTTATCAAATGCAGCAAACATCTACTTTACAAATTTACACATTTTATTCTGCAAAATGTAATGAGTTGGCTAAGAAATAGCAGGGAAACTGATTTCCTTAAAAATTCTAAGGCAAAAATTAGGACAACTTTGCATCATCTTTTGTTTACCTTCCTTCCTTCATTACATGACATACTGGCATCATCACGGTTTAGTTAAGGGCATCTAAGGGAAGGAACAACAACATTTAACGTTGCTAAATGTCACAGTGAACAGCCTGAGTACTCTGTCATCCCACATGGCAGTCATTTGGGCTAATTCATAAGGGCTAAAATTAAAATTCACGTTTTCAATTTAGTGCTCCTGTTGGTCCTGTGAGGGGCATGTGATGAAGCTGTGGCCGTGATGGTGTGATATGACGGCTCTGCAGCCATGTAATACACCGTCACACATCAGCAGCTTTGTCTGCTAAAGTGCACCCTCACAAGTCAAGCAGCTGTCTATAAGAATCCAGTGCATCTCTGGTGTATTTGCAAATGTCTGTGTCGACCACATCAACTAGCTCCTTGAAAATCCAGCAGAGAAATAAAAGCTTTACATGCAGTTTAACACAGAGTATGCTAACGCATATTGTCATGGGCATCTTAATCTAGCTTGCCTAATCATCAGACCATCAGTCTACAAAACAGATTAGCTTGAGAGAGAGAGAGAGAGAGAGAGAGAGAGAGAGAGAGAGAAGGAGAGAACATCCTGTCTGTTGCTGTCTCTGCTTCTCTGTGTCAGAGGAGGAGGGGGATGTGGTGTTAGGAGGAAGGAGGGGGCTGGCTTTAGCTGTGATGTGCATGGAATAGGAACAGCAAGACAGAGGGAGAGAGTGAGCAAAAGGGAAGGGGAGGGGGTGAGAGAGAGAGAGAGAGAGAGAGAGAGAGAGAGAGAGACCTAGTGAGGCTGCCTCTTTTGACTGAGCAATTTGATGGAGAAAATAAGCTCTCCGGCACACTAAAGCAGAGAGAGAGCTGGGAAGACATAAATACACAAGGAAGGAAGAAAAAGAGAGAAAAACACCCAGTAGTTTGGCGGGACTGAGAGGGTACAAAATGCCACCATCAGGAGGAAGGGGTCAGTTAGGTATGGGAGAAGACTGAGATGAAGCGAGAAAAGGACAAGAGATGGAAGGTGAAGGTAAGGCTCATCGTTAGACTGGCCCAGATTTGTGCAGCTGTGCAGCTCCATCTGTGACAGTGGCTTGGTCGCTCAGAGAAGCTCACAGAGGCACCTCATCCCAGCGTTCGCACGGTCACACACATACACACACAGGCAAGCACACCTTCAGCGCATTCCACCATAAAATGAGGAAAGGAATCACGCCAGAGGAGATGTGTCAGTTCGACGAGGGCAATGCTTTGTGGAAGAGGGAAATCGAGGGTTTGAGCAGATAGCCTTTCTCCCCCCTGCTGTGGCATTTCTGTCATGCTCTGGTGCTGAAGCCCTGTTATGACATTGATATGAAGTCACTGCAGCCCTTGCTGCTAGGTTTTTTGCGCTGCAGGACTTTGGGGGGGGACTGAAGAGAAGGGAGGGGGAGAGAGCTGGGGAGAAAGAGAGCGAGAGAGAGAGAGAGAGAGAGAGAGGATTCATTCATTCACAGACACAGGAGGTAAGACAGATGGGGATTTTTTCTTTTATTGTGTAGAAAAAGCAGCCCTGTTATTATTCCTTGTTCGTGGATTTAGTGGCTATTGAGGTCCAGGACTGGGGCGAGTGATGTGAGTCACAGGCACATACGAAAGAGGGGATAGAGGGGAGGTGCTGGAATCCTGGGGTATTGTTGTCAAGGTGGCTGCGGAGAGGGGAGATGCAAGGGAACGCTTGTGGTGGGGGATTTCAGCAAAGCAGCCACTGGCAGAGAGGGACAGGGGATAGGCTGTGTTGCACTTATTTAGCGTCTTGTGTGTTTCGTTCAGTGCAAGGGCATCTGTGTGGCAGTCCAGTGGGCACACTGCACGCCAGTCCTTTGTCCCTGGCGACGCGCAGCGCTGAGCATGTGCCCGAATTTAGCAGAAAACATCGGCTCGTGACCCACGCGATCGTAGCGGTTTGCTGCGAGCAGGGTTTTATTTTACTGTGTTAGCTTAGCTCAGCGTGCTGAATGTGGAAACCGCGTTTCCGTTGAGTCGGTTATGGGCCTAATGGGTGGACGTGAGTGTACACACAGACGTCACAGCACCGCTTTGTTCTGATTCACATTCATAACCATACCAGAAAAAAAAAATTACGCGTATACACGATGGAAGGAAACCGGTTGACAGGCTGTTGATCGAGAGTCAGAATGGGTCTCTGGGCACATGGCCTGACGGAGCTTTGTCAGAGTGCTGCCCAAATGCCAGGTGCTGACCTGGCAGTCAGGTGGTATCATGGCAAAGAAACACATGTTTCACACCTATGGAACCTCGTCCTCACTGAGTCAGCCTGATACAACCTGGAAGCACATAGACTGAGACTCGTTGGGCAAAAATGCGGATAAATTTTGTGAAATGATTGCACATGCATTGGAATGTCTTCTTGTGTGTTTGGGAAATAATATAAATAGGCTTCAGCTTTAATGTAATCCATTTTTTTTCTAGCAACACAATTGTCTATGGAGTTTAATAGGGTGAATAGATACTAACAGCAAATTCCATATTACATGTCATACCTCAATATCTGTTTTAAAGCAGTGACAGTCCTAGTACTTTATTTTTAAAATAAACCTAAACTCCGAATCTAGAGGATTCAAAATACAATAACACAGCACAAATGTACATAGGCAGAAGTGAAATTCAAGCAGCTTATGCTTCACACCAGTCTCTGTAACTGAATTCTCACATAAATGTAATCAGACTACACTGTAATTTCAAACAGTTGCACAGAATCAGCCTTCATGGAGCCAGGTGGTTCAATAGGTAGGACATCAGGCTGGGATGCAGAAGTCTCCCGTTTTGAGTCCGAGCCCATTCACCGGGTGTGTTCCTGAGCTAGCTCTCCGGGTGCTGAAAAATGGCTGCCCACTGCTCCCCCAGGGAATGGGTTAAATGCAGAGAACACATTTCCCATTGTAGGACTAATAAGGGATTAATTTAAAAAATACAAATATTTGTTTTTGTTACAATATCCTAGACAATGAGTATATTTAGTCTTGTAATGCATCAGATGTTAAACACTAAGAACTGATTATTTTAATGTTGTTCAATTCAAACAATCATCATGGTGTTCAGATTCACAAGCTAATGGTCTTAATAATAAATTGAGACACTTTATTTTAATGCCACAGCCAGTATAAAGGATTTGCAAAGACAACGGTCTAAGCTGTTGTTTATGTAGACAGAGAGTGTAGATTAGGGAAAGTGTGTATGAGGTTCAGAGTCTATACATTCACTGTAACACATTGTACAATAAATGTCACAAACAAGGTGGTCTTTAAATAAAAAAAGTCCATCTAATATAGCCTACAAATGTGAATTAGAAATGCCCATCCTATTTGAAAATCCCTTCATGTGTTTCGGTGAAAAATGTCTTTTTGATATTTTACACAACTGCGTTAGTATAGGACCAATAACATCCACAGTTGAAATATCATTAAGGCAATTACACTCTGCAGTGCAAACCGAATGGGAAATCTCTGCATGCACGCTGCTTCGCTTCAATTCGCTGGCAGAAGCCAATATCCATGGCAACAATGCACACAAGCTTACATCTTACACATCTCACAGGAAGTGACACAACTATGATATAGTTGCTACCCAGAGCAGTGTGTGCCTTCTCTGGCTGAAAAACACTGGTTTTGAACTGTGCACTGTTCAGACGCATGCTCTTAGACATAGTTCCAGCGAAACTTCACGTGTCCAGTCTATTCTTATGTCAGACAACACAGGTCCAATCAGAAATCTGCTCTATGATTTTCTCAGCCCAACAAGTTTTCCCTTGTAATCTGTCTCTCAGTAATGTGCTAGCCCTGGAACACTAGAAGAATTGGAACAATGAGTGAGGCTTTTTGTTGCTTTAGTAATTTAACAGGTGGCAGGATATATGTAAGCAGCTGAATACAGCTGTTGCCTCTCCCAACTTGCCACACACATGCTGCAGAGAGCGAGGCTGGTTGTGCATTTCTCTGCTCTAAGGCCCTGGCACTGTAGACATTCGCTTCAGACTCTATTGGCTGTCCTTCTGTTTCCGTTTCTTATAGTAAACCATCTCACACATCTTCTAATGACACCAAGGCTCACCTTCTCTGGCATAAACTGGAAAAACTCAAGGACAGAAAATCCATTTTTAACATGGATTTCAGGTGCAGTTTCCCCTCTTGGCGGTCTCTGGATTGTATCGGATAACTGGTAAATGATACGACGCAGGAACCCCTGCGAAATGAGTTTTCCCTCTGTGCTAAAATAAAGATTTCTTTATGTGATGAAGTTCTTGAAAACACCTGAAAAAAAACGGCAAAATATAAACAGGCTTAGAGGGAGCCAGGGTATTTTTCTGTTTTATCTTTGTTTTCCTTTTTATCTTTATTTTGGTAAATATTTGTTTTATGAGTGTCATTTTAACTGTACTTGGTACAGCAGTGAAAATTAGTTCAATACTGGCATGCCAGTTATTGAGCAAAAATGCCTTATATAGATTATCCAGTGTTTTCAAAAATGCAAAATTTATTATATATATATATATATATATATATATATATATAATGTATAATCCTCTTTCCTATGGGGGCCTGAATATATAAACTGAGGGGCCCAAAGAATGTACACACATTTCAACAGTTTTCTATACCCTTTTGTCTAGATGCTAATGGTGACCACTTTTAGCACCTAATGTGATTGCATAATGCAAACATGATTTACAGCTACCCTTTGATGTTTATATAAATTTAGTAATACATTTTCAGGTAATTTTCAGGCCTCCATAGGAAAGAGTCATGGAAAATGGATGGATGGATGGATGGATGGATGGATATACCATATGAAAATCTTTTATTAGATTACAGGAAACATTTTTGTTTTCTGGGTCTCAGGTTTGTTGACTGGATGAAACTTTCTGTTTATGTCAGACGAATTAATACCCCACTTAATCCCGCTGCCACTGATTTTCAAAGTATGCAAGCATGAATCTTAAATGAAGTTATCATCCCACAGAAGTGCAATCAGTGGCAGTGGAGAGGTGTCTAAACTGGGGGAACCTGCCTCCTCAGAGGCACTTCTGAAGTGTCGGCCATGGATCAGAGCCGCTAAAAATACCAAACTGAAAGTACCTGTCAGTGGACTCCCTCTGCTCAGAAGGTACATTTCTGAGAAAGAGCAGCCGCTCTGAGGGCCGTGGGGATGGAGCAGCCACTCTGAGGGGCGTGGGGATGGAGCAGCCGCTCTGAGGGGCGTGGGGATGGAGCAGCCGCTCTGAGGGCCGTGGGGTTGGAGCAGCCACTCTGAGGGCTGTGGGGATGGAGCACTAATGTGCACCTCCGAGAGCCTGCTGATGAACGCTACACTGTTACTGCTCTTCCCACCCTTTTATTCGTTGTGAGGTAAAAGACGAAGCTGCTAATTTAATGAGTATAATAAAAGGCAAAGGTGCATTAATGGTTCAGCAGCATTGTCTGCATATGACACGAGACGGGAGGGAAGACAGTGTCCGCAAATCCGTCAGGTCTCCTTCCAAAGAGAAATGTTTCTGCTTCTACTAGAACTCTGTATTGCCTTGACCCACCTGTAGAAGAAGCACCTATTACAGATGTGACAACAAGTTTGAATACAGAGAACATCTTCCTCTAAGGCTTCATCATAGACAAGAGTGCTTGAGATGGCATCGAAGCACCTGGATGCTTGCTTGAATAAATTGTGTGCACATGTATCAACAGATGTCAATGCATCATTCCAGCTTGTTTTTACAAATAATTAATTGAATTGTTGGCTTGTATATCCCTGTTTTAATTAAACCAAAACCATTAAGTGAAACTGAGAAAGATAGCAGCCCATCCTTCTTAAACTGCCTGTGTTGTACTAAATTAGGAGGTGAATTTGGGGAATTAATCATAAATATCCAAAATGCAGAAATCTGACCAAGGCTGGCTGAGTACCCTGACAAAAGCATATTTTGAAAAAGCAATTTGGTGTCTTGCTTTTGCTACAGGGAGGTGCCGTCACCACGTTTGTTTCACATGTTAATGTCTTTTGGGAGGGGGTACTTTATCATTGGTATGGATGGGAAACGAGCAGCAGTGTGGATGAGGTGTGATCATTATTGTGAATGAGATATGATCAGCATTGCATGTGGGAAATGAGTAGTAGTGTTGTAGGGATATGAGTAGCAGTATGGTCTGGAAATCAGTAGCAGTGTGGATGGGATATAAGCATTGGGGATGGGATATAAGCATTGTGGATGGGATATAAGCAGTGCGGATGAAACATAAGCAGTGCGGATGGGATATAAGCATTGTGGATGGGATATAAGCAGTGCGGATGGGATATAAGCATTGTTGATGGGATATAAGCATTGTGGATAGGATATAAGCAGTGCGGATGGGATATAAGCATTGGGGATGGGATATAAGCATTGTGGATGGTATATAAGCAGTGCGGATGAAATATAAGCAGTGCTGATGGGATATAAGAATTGTGGATGGGTAATGAGCAGCAGTGTGGATGGGATGTAAGCATCAGTGCAGATGAGAAATGATTAGCACTGTGGATTGGATATAATTAGCAGTGTGGATGGGATATGAGTAGTGGTGTGGATGTGAAGTGAGTGGTAGTGTGGATGGGAAGTGAGTGGCAGTGTGGATATGAAGTGAGTGGCAGTGTGGATGGGTTATGAGTAGCGGTGTGGATGTGAAGTGAGTGGCAGTGTGGATGGGATATGAGTAGTGGTGTGGATGTGAAGTGAGTGGCAGTGTGGATGGGAAGTGAGTGGCAGTGTGGATGGGAAGTGAGTGGCAGTGTGGATGGGATATGAGTAGTGGTGTGGATGTGAAGAGAGTGGCAGTGTGGATGGGATATGAGTGGCAGTGTGGATGGGATATGAGTAGTGGTGTGGATGTGAAGTGAGTGGCAGTGTGGATGAGAAGAGAGGGCAGCGTGGATGGGAAGAGAGTGGCAGTGTGGATGGGAGGTGAGTAGCAGTGTGGATGGGAAGTGGGTGGCAGTGTGGATGGGAAGTGAGTAGGGTGTGGATGTGAAGTGAGTGGCAGTGTGGATGGGAAGAGAGTGGCAAGTAAATAGCAGAGTGGTCAGTAGATGAACAGCAGTGGATACTGGTAAGGTTTATGGTTGCCCCTTTTCACAAACCAGCACAGTGCACTACATATGATATTGATCAGGCTATGTTATGCTTGTGACCACCGTAATTCCCTTTTGTTGCTAAATGATAGGTAGCCATATCTGATGACTCCACTTGGTGCCTATATAATACAGGCTTCGGGTATGCCAGGGAGAGCTGGGAAATTTTCTTTTTTTAGTTTTGTCTTGGGCTGAAGCCATTCTTACCCAATTAACTTCTCTCTGATATACTGCTTAAGGTTTAATTATGCTATTAGTCCCTTGTGCTTGGTCAAGTAATACTGGCAGTGAAGTAATGCAATTTCATATGATTTCTTTCACACCTCTTGGAAGAAGCGAATGCAATTTTCATAAGCAACTGAGAAAATACACATTGTGCTTTCTCACGCAGCCTTTTTTAAAAATTCAAGTTAGGTAAAAATGGACAAATGTACCTATAAATATGATTATTCAGTATTTCTGCCACTCAACCTGCCCTTTAAAAGTCAGCATACATTCTGAATGCAACACAGAACAGCCTGTCAAAATTGCTGAGGCATTGTGGTGCGCTTTTTTACGGAGCACCTCTCTCAGATTAGACTCTCTCCTCAGCTCCAGGTGACGATATTTCTCCATTCAGAATGGGTGCTTTTATGTGTGTTTAATGCTCACTCATGGGCTTTAAATGGTGACACCAGTTTGAACTCTACCCTGAAACCTGAAGCCTGAAACGCTTCTGAACCACTCATCTTCTGCCGCCCCAGACTTTGCAACAACATGTACAGGCTTTAAACACACGAAGGCACATGTGCTCCCTCTCGCAGTTACCGCACCGAACACACAAGCCAGAGGTTCTCAACTCACGCACACGCTCCACTTTTCCGCGCAAGACACGTCCGGAGGCGTGCGGATCTCACTCGGTTGTCACGTCTGAGATGAACGTATATTTATTTATTTATTTGCTGTTTATCTAGTTTAAGTGAAACGCCAGCGTCTGGTGCACAAACGATGTGCGTTTGGAGCCGCTGCAGAGCCGTGGATGGTTCATGTGTGACTGAAGTGGAGGAAGTGCAGAGCAGGCGCTGCCCATCTGGCCTCGTGTTCCCTTTGGCAGCTTGGCAGCGCGGCTGCTGCGACCACACTCGCACTGGGCCCGCTTTCGTGCCTCCTACTCTCACGGTGGGCGAGGGGAGCGCTCGCAGAGCCCAGCCCCTCCAGGGTGTGTGTCACACTTTTTCTCTTCATTCTGGGTGGAAAAAGCCTTTAAAGTAGTGGCTTAGTGCAGAAAGTGAGCTAAGCAGACTCCTCCTCTGTTGAGGTCTGCTGTGTGGGCAGAATTTGACCCTTTGACAAAATGCCCTAATAAAACACATTTTAGCATATGATAATGCAGTCCTGGTGTGCAGCCCCTGGCCTTCATAATGAATAAAATGCAGCCTACAATAGTCTTGAAATTTAAACCACAAAAGAAAAACAAGGATGAGTTTTCTCCCCAAATATTTCAGCATTGTGTCATGAATGGAAAAGTGTTTGCTACAGTAACTGTAGTGCAGTTAGGGTGACAGGAGTCAAAGTTCAGATAAATATATCAAGGAAAACTGTGCTAAGTTGGACTAGGCATTTACCTCAGCTAAAACATGCCCTCCTTTGGAATTTCCCTTTGTTTAAAGAGGTATATATAATCTTTATGTAGCCACATGTGCTGCTGCCACTCACAGCCAGCAGCACCGACCCCACATGGGAGATACCTTCATACAGCTCAGCACAGTGTCTTAATACTGAGGTGTGGAGAGAAGAAGATTAAAGTGCTCTGTGAAAGAGGATATTAAACAATGACACATAAGAAGAACACAAACTCTTAACAAGGGAGGCAAGTTTGTCTTTACCTCACGGGTGGTTTGTTTTGCACCATGAATGAGAAAACCTTTTCTCAGATCATTATTCCATAAAGTGCAGACAACGCGTGCAGCCTGGAATGAGGAATGGGAATTGGCAGCTCACTGTTATTACCCCCCCCACCCCCTGCCACAATGCCACAATGTCTCTCTCAGGGACAGGTAGTGGAGAAAAAAATGTTTCTATGTAATAAGTGAGCTGCCATTGACAGACAGAAGACATAACTGAAAACTTCTCAACACGTTCACGGCCGACAGTGAGAAGGACAGTTTAGGGAGTTAGTGTCTCTGTGATCTGCTTTTAGTGCCTTTTAATGGTTTGAATATATGCAGATGGCAACATTTCCTGTAGCTATTAAAATTAAGAAGAAAACAGAACAATAATCTACGACAGCAGTCATACTGCATATTATGGGGATTATAGCATTTTAATGTCTGATGGCCAAAGGTACACAGAAACACAAAACACACTAACACAAATGTTACTTATTCCTGTTTTTAATCGGTGAGTTTCATGTCATTAATAGATATGAATGTCAGAGAAGCAGAATGAATAACAATCAGAAATGAATCACCCTGTGATTCTGGAACTGCAGGAGTTTGGTAGTCAAGGCTCACACGTATTTATTTAAATAAAAACGTTCTTCAGAAAATGAAGTTAAAAACAAACTGAATCACACTGTGCTGTCATCCTTGCCATCTTTGCCATGAACTTTAAGAGTGTGGTGCTGAGTTGGCCTGGCAGCCCTGTTTGATCATGAAGCCCACACGCTCCTCATGTACAGACTCTAACCCAAGCTTCCTCTGCCAAAAGGATCACATGATTGTAACTGTATTGACAGAACTACTGCTTGTCAATGTAGTCAAACCCACTTACTTTCATCTCGCAAACAGGCCAAGTTTAAACAAGCCTATGTGTTAAAAGATGTTTTTTGTGGATAATAACTTACTAAATTATATACAGTACTGTATATAATAATTAAAGATTTTATATAATGATGTAGACAATGTTTCTATGTTACAGTCCTCTGTGTGTGTGTGTGTGTGTGCTGACATACTGTATACTGTATTGAATAACAGTGAATTGATGGGCTGTTCAATATGGTATGGTTGCTTTGTTCAATAACCACACAGGCTAGAGACAAAGGTTCCATCCCACATCTGAAAAATTAATTCATGTCATAGGAAGGACATCACTGCTGTAGCCTCTGAGCCTAACTTACTTCAGAAAAAGCAGACACATTAACTTTGCTTTTAGTAAGTGTGTTTTCACTAAGTGTTCTCACTATGAAAAACAGATGAGGGGTTCAAACTCTCAAACACAAGCCTCAAGTAGTTACAAAATTATAAAAATAGATTGGGAGAAAATGGTCTTCTCATTTTTGTTGGGTTTCAGAAGACAGTAACACAGTGTACAGGTGATATGGGCGATCACACAAGAGCATCATGACTGTGATTTTTGTGCAAAGTCACTAACGTTTCACCAAGATGTTTCCCATTGGATAGTTGGTAACTGTTCAATAATCCTAATCACACTGAATTTCAAGGTATCGTTTCTTTCACTGTTACCACCTACACCAGCTACAGGTCTCTGTAATTTTATTTAGTGGCTCAGAGTGAGGTCAAAAAGTATGACTTACACAAAGACAAAGGAGAGCAACGGTGCTAGCATTGTAGCCTCAAAGTAGGGACCATTAGTAACAGCCTGTTAACTCACCAATAAATGTTCAGCAAAATAAAAACGTACAGCTGTTACAAATACATCTTTTTAAAAAGGTATTTGCTAAAGGACACTAAATTGAAGAATAAATAATAAAATAGAAAATAAATAAATAACAGAGCTCTCCTTGTTTGTACTGACGTTTACTGTGGATAGACAGACTAGCTATAGGAATTGTGGGAGTTAGGTGGCGCAGTGTGGTTTGAGGGTTCAGTTGTGGTCTGAAAGCACAATAAAGCATAAACCATGATGTCTGAGATGGATGTACAGCGCCTCTTCATCAAGCTGCAGCTGTCGCGTCGCGCGCTGCCTGACGACGCCTCTCCCTTGTTTTATTTATTTATTTATTTATTTTTTTTATTTCTTACCCATATTTCATGTACAACTCTGTACGTCCCCTCTACAGGAGCAGATTGCGGCGCAACCTCCCCGACAGAGCCGAGGAAACGGGGGCGCGTCATAAATAACCAGCGTCCCCCCACTCCCACCCCCCCGTCACTCTGCACCCTGCCTAGCAGCTCCTGTCACCCTTCATCCTCGTTTAGTATCCACCCAAATAATTAATTATGAAAATGTGAAGCCCAGCCAAATCCTTTGACGATTATGCATTACAGCATCCAGTGCAGGTCCCGAGCCGGGCTCGAAACGGCGCCTGCAGATTCTGCCCTTGTTTTTCACTGGATGAGGTACCTGCTTTGAAGGGTTCTGCTCGCTGGGAAGCTATCAGCGCCGAACTAAACAGAGTGATTAAGCGCAGCAAGCTCGCCCCTCATTATCAGCAGGTGACTGTCGCCTACTCTTTGTGGCCTAAATACACTCTCACCGTTCATCCAATAAACTAATCTCGACGTGTGGGACATGCCTGTGTTGTGACAAGCTTTCTTAACTGTGGGAAGAAGACGTTAAGGTGGCGGCAACACTGTTTATTCAGTGTATACCTCCAGGTCAGGCTGTTTGATCTAAAAGGCAAAAAGCCTTGCTGCTAGTAAAGCTTTGTGAAAACGCTGGGTGTTAAACAGTGTCTTAGCGCAGGCTTTCAGAGGCTGCATTTGTACAGGCTCTGTGTTGTAAGCACTTCCCTCAGGCTAAGATGGCAGGCGTGGTAAACATACACACACTGCTATCCCTCGGCTATGTAATTTCAGTCTACTGTATAGAAGTTCAGATCAATGCTGTGAGCATCATGGATCTCAGGTGGCAGTACTGAGTGCCGCACGCTGCCAGTGATCCCACCGTACTCTAGCAGAGCTGGTGGGGACCTTTATCAAATAAGGTGACACTGAAAACTGGCCCCATGTTGAGGTGGCCTTGTCACCGACCACCACATCCCCTCTCCTCCTTTCTTGACAAGTAACCTTATTTCCAACCAATCTATTTAGTGGGAGGGCCAGAATTTCTCCAGAGACCCAATAACTCAATTAGACGTCAGGCAGCAGTATAAAATAAAAGCCCAGATAAATGCATGACAAAAGGAGAGTGTGGGCCAAAACCAATTACTTAGCAGCCGCTCGCTCTGCCAGCAACTTCCATGCTGGATGGTGAGAGAAGGATGGAAATCGAGGCAGAGGGGGGGAGAGAAAAGGAGGAAGAGGAAAGATGTACAGAGAGTTTAAGACATGTGGTCCAGCGCTCACGTGTATTTGTACTTTACAGTTTCTTTTTCAGGTTAGGAGGTAGAGTGCTCTGTCTCTAATGTCGCTTCATTCGGTGTTTCTACAGTGCAAGGCCAACAGGCAATGAGGCTGCTGGGTGTTAAGGCCAGGGGGATCAGGCATGGTATGGGGTCTGATATAAAAGGATGTGCAGGAACTGGATGCAGGAACCTGAAGCACATTTGTGTTGGCC
Source organism: Chitala chitala (assembly GCA_025773905.1). NCBI lineage: Eukaryota > Metazoa > Chordata > Actinopteri > Osteoglossiformes > Notopteridae > Chitala > Chitala chitala. The sequence goes on along the minus strand of JABJVR010000003.1, from coordinate 292,724 downwards.
GCTTTTTCTGATCTAAAGTCCAGAGGGATTATAAAATAACTGGGCTCTTAGTCTGTGTAGCTCCTCTGAAAGAAGCATTTAGCACTGGATAGCATATTCTCCGCTTACTAAGAGACAAAACAATCCATCTTAATTAATCGGAGCACTCTTCCATACAACTGCAAATGACTAAATGACTAGGGTTAAAAACTAAATGTATCATTGACTTTTCAGTGAGTTAACTTTAGGACGTTTCTATATTTCACACAACCCTTCCTCATACGTGTTTGGAAAATTAAAATACTGATCTAGACCTGTCAGACATTTATAATGATAGTCATTATCATAAAACAGTCATTATGGGCAATTAACTTGTCTAAATTCAGCACCTTACTTTCTGACCTTGGTGCTCTGTGTTACAAAGTTTATTAGATGTTTTACACTTGGGATTCAATCCTGAGCAAGCTGGACACAAGACCTAAAAGAGACACGTGCCTATCACTATTTTAATGGTAAAAGACAACTACTTAATGAATTGCTTCCTTTGAGTGAACACGACTGCCTGTTTAGCCATACTGCTCAGGACTTGTCAATGCATAAGCAAAGCAGTGTAAATCGTTAAGTTTATGAAGGCTGTTCAACAACAGGTGAAAAACATTAGTGCCGACCTGTTTTTTTTACTGGCAACATTCTATACTGTATCATCCTGAGCATCAATTGTTAAAGTACAAAGGGTTATCTGCTGAACAACATAACACACCTTTTGCATGTTTTCAGATGATCTTTGTGATCTCTAGGGTTGTAACCTCATGTGTTTACATTAAAGGTTTCTGGACCACCTTCAAGCCGCTTGTCATTTATATTATGAATGTTTTGAACTTTTTAATGTTCGCAATCAATAACGTTCTTGCAAATACTTCAAACAATAGTTGGGCAGAGGAGTGGAGTTGCTTGGTGGGTAGTGGTGTTTCCTTATTTCTCAAAGCTGGTGACTTTGAAAATACCCTTAGCATCACGTGTGGAGCTTGCATGTTCTCTTTGTACACGCGGAGGTTGAATAATTTACTGCAACTGTGAGCGATGATGTACTCAGCTAGCCTTAGAAGTTAAATACGAACATATTCATGTCAGGAGAAACTATACAGAGTGTGAACATAAATGTGAAAAGTGTTACCAAGTAGAAATAGTGACTGAGGTGATAACTCATCATTTCCTGTCTGAGATCAAGCAGGAACAGCTACAGCACAAGACTTTAGCGCTGCAGATTACAGAGCACTGAATCTTTTTTAGCAGAGCATGCAAATGGAGAAAAACAAGACAATATAAGACAGAGCATTGTTGCACAAGCTGCTCTCTATAACCACAAACTATTTGTAGAAGCCCTTGACAGCATCATGTATTTTCACTAAAAATTGCTCAAAATAATTCTGCAAGAAACATAGGCTCTGTGATTAGTTTTTAACGTTGTCTTACAAAAGAAATGCTGTCAAATCCCACAGCTATGCTTTTTGGTGAAAAACAAGTTTTTAATTTGCACTATGGCTGTAACTAGCCCTTCACATCTTTTGAGATTCCTGTCAAATATTTTTGTCTGCAATAATCTGGACTGTAATACCCATGAAAAAAGGATTGCTGTGTTTTTTCCTTTTATTGATAACTTTCATGGGCATGTTAAGTATATTTTGGGCTTTTGGTCTGATTTTTTCCAAAAGTCCAAAGTTCAAGCATTATGACACAAACTTCCAGAGTGTTCTCAGGTGAGGTCTAATCAAAATCAGAATTAGAATTAGAATCAGAATCAGCTTTATTCGCCAGGTGTGCACAAGCACACGAGGAATTTGTTGTGGTTTTCTAAGGTGCTCCTGGTACGTACATACATACCTGCATACGTACATACACACATCAGGCATTAACAGTGATTAATAACAATCTGTATGCATCTATAATTGTAATTTTGTTAACATAATTGATAATTGGTCCTACAAGAATCAATTATTTTGTTTCAGATAGAATTATTCTTTTTTTATAATCACAGGAATAGCAACACAACATAGGATTTTCTCTTTTTCCTATCGCTTCAAACATGTTTCATGGGGTATGCACATAGTTGGAGAAAGATCAAGACTCCATAGTGTGCAGTGAGAAGCAGAGCTGTACAGAAGTCATGTGCACTTGTGTAGAAGATGGCTTCAAAAGATGACCCCGTGACATCATAAGGTCAAGGTGTTTTCTTCTGTAGGGCAGGTATAAGGTGACACTCTTGTCATGTAGTATGACTTGGATCCAACTCTGATGGTCCCATTCTAAGGCAAGGGACAGATTTATGTCACTAGTCTATAAATGTAGAACCCCCCCCCCCCCCATACCCCATCCCCCATCTGTCAGTCAGCACGGTTTGAATTGTTGCTTCTGTTCTTTTACATAAAGAATGTACAGATGGACACGGTGATTGGCAAGTTTTTTTTTTCCTTTTTCTGAAGTGTATCGTATTATAATAATTATCCATATTAACACTGAAGGACACCATGTAATCTTGGGCATAAGCTGGGACAAGCAGATACAAACCGTTCACACCACACACACTTAAAATACAAGCCTGCAAGTGGCAGTTTATTGTGACATCTTTGCTAACACTCCTTTTCTGCAGAACTGAATCAGTGTTTGCCTTGTAAGAATTGAAGGAGACAGTCATTCTGGGCACCAGTCTTTATTGATAAAGCTAAAAACAAAGAAAACATCTAAGCTGTCAAACCTCGTATCAAAGTTTTTAATTTTGGTGTATGTGTTGTTGAGTATGTGGGCTGTATTTTCACCAGTACAGAAACAATTTTTTAACATGGCAAACCCCAGGCTTAGAAGTATAACACCCACCGTGCTTAATGGCAAATGATAAGATGCTCCTGTTGTCCCTTACAATTTTTTCAGTTCTATCTCAGTTTTATTAAATACATTGTGTTTATTTGGATTTCAAAGTATTGTTATTGTTTTTTTGGCAGTTATATTGCTAATCACTTATTTTGTGATATTTTTGTAACTAAGGAATGAATATGAGAGAATTAAGAAAAATTTTTCTTTTGTAAACTATGGTTGTTAAATAATTATGTTAATGGTGAATATCAAACTTTAACAAGTTAACTTTTAGTTCAATCATATTTGGACACATTTAATTGCAAGGGTGGAAGAATTTAAGAGGTTAATCTGAAATTCCAGGTTAGCACGAACAGAAATTCCATTCACATGCATTTTTTGCAATAGAGACAGTTCAAAGAAAGCTGTATACATAATTAAATGTGTATAACATTGTCTCAAGAAGCACATTTGTAGCCTGTTCTTTATGGAATGTGGAACTGTGTGCTCTATTCAGTCTGATCAATGAATTTGAAATATTTATTCATATTCAATATCATTTTCAACAGGATTTACAACTTGTTGTTACTGCTCTGTGAGTGCAATGTCAGAGCTGAAAATACTGATCATGCTTTGAATACATAGTATTTACCACTGAGCAGTACTTAAATGCATCACTACTTCTGGTTAATAAAATTGTCAAGTTTCATAATACCAAAAATCTATTTAACCCCTTCAGACTGTGTGTCCACTGTGATGGACATCATAAAGGTAGTTTAGTATATTATACTAATTATTTCCAGTAATTATAATATATAATTAATGGAAATAATTTGGTTTTAAAAGTGTTAAAATAAGTTGTATTACCTGTAATATTGTACATTTATCCATAACACTTTCATTCTGTAAATAGACAAATACATGCATATTTAGAGAGATGCTGGTGTCTTTACCTAAAGTGTAAAACACATCACAGAAGTTTACAGTAGGTTAATTAGATATGAGGACAAGGTGTTTCCACAATGGCCCCTTATACCTTGCTGATATTACACATTATAGGCTGGCATTTGGCACCAGAAGAGGTACACCATCTCTCTATAACCACATGCTGTCTCCATTTCAAGTATATCAGACAGGAAGAAGGAGGGGAGAGAGAGTGAGCAGCAGCAATCATGCACTGTTATATTCAAATTTTAAACTTGCACCCAGCTTTAGAATTTTACATATTTCCATTTATTCAGTGAAAGAGGGATTGTAAGAAAAGCAGGAATAAGTTATTGGTGACACATTTTTCGATCACATCTGACAGAAGCATCATTGAGGAGATTTAAAAGTGAAAGCAAATACCTGCACACAAAATATGGACACATAATGTAAGTGAACCTGGAGCCCTAGCAGAAAGCTGAGCACCTGTATGATGCTCCATCGGCAGCGCCTTGGCGTCTCCGTAGCGATGCCTGGCTCCGGGTGCTTTGTTCCTCGGCAACCTCTGGGGAGAGAGTTGAATTTCTGGTCCCGAGCTGGGGATGGGGGTAGAGTATAAATACAGCAAGGGCTTCTTAGATTTTTAGCACAGCAGTAATGCTATTCTTTTAGTGTTACTAAATCCTTCAGCTGTATTTTAGTACCACTTAAAGCCTCGCCAGTAACACACTTGAACTATATACTCAGGTACCATATTAGATCAGGGTAGTGATACTGACTAGGTTTTTCATTTTTGTGTTGACGGGACAGTTCTGTGGCTTCATGCATAATGAATGTGTCTGAAGTCATACACGCACGGCACGGCATAATGAGGGTCATTAGCGTCGTTTTGACATGTATTCAAGCAATGCCCTTGTGCTCCCCATCCCACGCACACACATACACACACTGATGTTTTTGTAGAGCCGTCAGTGCACTATAGCCACTACAATTAACCCACACAGACAGACCACTGTATAAAACAGTTAGCAATTTAAAAACAGGTTAAGCCACTGTAGTAATTTTAAGTGAGCCGTCAGTGCACTCGTCCATTTCGATCCACACAAATGTGTGAATGTACAAGCTACGTAAGTCATTATGTGTAGGCTTCACATTGGTGTTGCATGTGTCACCTTCTGTACGTGGAAGTGGAGGACGTTGTCCCTTAAATCCTCGCCTGCAAACTGAAGTGTCTGGCAAGTCTGCCGTGTGAAGTAATGCATGAAAAAATAACAACAATGATGTATTGGTTCGCGTTTCTCCATTTAGATGGCATGACGACAGAAATCTGAAGAAGCGGAGACCTTCTCGCTTTGAAGACGCCTAGAAGACAGCACCAAGACACTAATAGCCCTTCTTCTCTAACTCACTAAATCGATCAAACTAGCCTGTCCTCTTTACAATGAGTAGGTTACTGAAGGTGCGGTATCCTTACAACAGGCAGCCAAAGTGTTGCATTAGAAGCACGGACTTTATTTTTGTAGCAAATGCAGAAAGTAAATAAAGATGGAGCCACGGGTGATTTCCAGGAATCTGCTGTCCTTGACGGGATACCATGTTACCATACCGCCTTGTCCCTGAGATCTACCTGCTATTATAATTTGCACATATGGGCAAATTCCAGATTGAGGCTTTTAAGAAATATAGTTTAACAGTAAGCTGCAAAGAAAGTCATTTCAGTTTTCTGTGAATGAGAGTCTCAACCTGGTTTTTTCACATGTGAACTGTGCTGGTGGGTGCCCTGAATCCTGCCACTTCATGGACAGTGCACATGTGAACGTGTATCTATCACATTGTCCTGCATTAACTGACCCAACACAAAGACATCCTCCACAAAGCTGAGGGTAAGTGGAAACCAGACACAAGTCCATCTGTAACCAGGAAGTGTAAGAAGGAGGTCAAGAATAAAGTAGAAAAACATGCAATCTGACGACCTCTTCATCCGTAAGTTCCGCCGGCAGAGTCCGAGACCCCCAGTTGCATCTGTGAGCTTTGACCCCAAACGAGACACCGGGGTACGCTCGCGAGTGGCAGAGTGGCCCCCCAGGAAGGACGATGATGCAGCAGGAGGGGAGAGCATGACAACTGGCCGCACAGGGCTGAATCTACGTGCTCTGGGCCGAGGCCACATCATGCAGAGGAGCAACAGTGATGTGACACTGGGGGACCTGGACTCCTCGGCAAAGGGGACTGGGAAGACAGCCAGGGCAGGGGGGGAGAAGACAGGGGCAGGAGATGCAGGGATGCTCAGTGAGCCAGGAGTGGTGCTGCACAGGGAGTATGGGAGCCTCTCATCACTTGAACGGCAGACACAGATACAGGCATCAGGTGGTGAAGACCAGGGTGTCCTGAGCCCTTCAAATCTACGCTTCAAGGACCCCTTCCTGCTGCTTGGCCTGCAGAATTCCGCACCGGATCCTGATGGCTTCTTCCGTGGCCTTTCCTCACATGCCCCAGAATCCACAAAACCTGCCAAGCCTCCCAAGCCAGATGTGCAGAATAAGAAGTCAAAGCCAGGCCCTCCACAGGTCCCTCAGACCATTCCTGTCGACAACCTGGGAGGAGGGGCCTGGGTGCGTAACTTTGCACACTATGATGTACAGAGCATACTGTTTGACCTTGTTGAGGTGGCTTCAAGCAGGGACAGCATCGGGCGGAAAAAGAACATCACTTCCGGGGCCTCAGCTGCCTCACAGCTTCGCCCACCCACCCTTGCTGGACCTCCTTCCCCGTCATTGGGAGGGGGTAGTGGCATTGAGGACCCAGAGCAATCACTTCTGCCAATGGACGAAGGCGATGGCAATGGCAATGATCTGCTTCTCAGCTGTCCTCACTTCCGCAACGAGATGGGGGGTGAGGAACGGGCAGGGCTAGGGCGCGTGAGAGGCCCTGGGGGGCTGCGACTGGGCCTCCAGTGCCCCAATGATGCCGTGTCTGTCCTGGAGGAGCCTAAAGAGAGCCATGTGCAACAGCAGGGCAAGAGCAACTACTTCATTGAGTTTGCTGACCTTGGAGCCCACTATTACCGCAAGTACTTCTACATGAAAGGTAGTGCATGGAAGCCTCTAACGGCTGTCTTGTTTCTTTTTATATTAATGAGTCTGAAGTACAGGAGTGTCTTGTGAAATGTTATGCTTATCTAACAGTTTAGCTAACGGATACAGCAGAGGTGACTAATCCCCATTTTAGTGTATGACTAATGATGGACAGTGTATCTGACGTGGTCACTTGCTGAGGGAAAACCAATCAGCTTTTTTCTGTAAAAGACTAATGCAAGTCTTGTTTTGTTCTTTATTATCTGTAACCTCTTCCAAAACTGTTTGTGTCCTTCACAAATAAGACGCCTCAGAAATTAGTACATAATCTCTTATACTGAGAAAATCAGACAAAGTAACTGGAAAGAAAACATTTTAGTTGCTTTTAATAAAGGAAACAAGGAGAATTTTCCAGTTTCCTGTTCCAAATGTCAAGAATTACACATACTGTAACTGGCCAGCTGATTTAGTCCTTTTCTATAGAGATATGATTGTTTCCCTAGGATTCGCAAAGTACCTTCATCTCCTCATTAATTCTTGAATATTTGTCTCCAGAACACCAGAATTTTTTTGGTGTAGATGATCGTCTTGGACCCGTGGCCATCAGCTTCCGTAGAGAGGAGAAGGAGGGATCCAGTGGTGCCCAGTATAACTACAGGATCATCTTTCGTACAACAGAGGTGAGAATCACACATGCCAACACACAAAAGCTTGCTTCACAATGTAGCTACAATTTCAGTATATACACAGCACGCATAGAACAGCGGTGCAAAGTCAAAAATGTCTGAGCATATGCATTAAGCACAAAAATTGAAATATCTTTTATAGCTACAACATATATGAGGTGGTGCAGTTGAATTGACGATGTTTGCTGTTTGACCAGCTGAAGACCCTGAGGGGTTCCATCCTTGAGGAGTCTGTTCCCTCAGCTGCCCGCCACACCACGCCCCGTGGACTCTCCCCCAAGCGATTACTGGAGCACATCATCCCAGAGCTTAACCTGCACTGCCTACGGCTGGCCTCCAATTCGCCCAAGGTCCGAGACACACTACTGAAGCTGGACGAGCAGGGGGTGAGTCACACTGGGTGGTTGTAAATAGAATCCTCACACCGACTGCTAACATACTAATATCTATAAAGATACTGATGTGCACAGGCAGAACGGTAACAGTAACCGGTTTGTCTTTGTGCAGCTGAACTTCCAGCGCAAGGTGGGGATAATGTACTGCCGAGCCAGCCAGAGCTCGGAGGAGGACATGTACAACAATGAGAGCGCAGGACCCGCCTTTGAGGAGTTCCTGGACCTGCTGGGAGAGCGTGTGCGGCTACGAGGCTTTGAGAAATACCGGGCTCAGCTTGACACCAAGAGTCAGTCCACTGCTTAAGAGCATTTTCCCTCAATTACATCCTCAGGCTGTTTCATCCTATGAACACATCTTGTATTTTCTTTGCAGCTGACTCAACGGGCACCCATTCCCTGTATACAAGATATCAGGACTATGAGATCATGTTCCACGTATCCACCATGCTGCCCTACACTGCAAACAACACCCAGCAGGTACACAAAATATTTCAGATTGTGGCTCAGGAAAGTATGTCTCTTAGAACTGCAATAAGTCCTATGAATTTAATATTAACTGTACATCTGCCCAACCGAAGCCACATCGAAATTGTTGCTTGCCGTAAAAGGCTATTATCTCCAGCATCTTTACTTAAGGGGAAATATGACACTGCTACCAAAAACAGTTACCAGGGTGATATTTGTAGCATCTGAGACCAAAAGAGAGTGCTGATGAAATCACCTTTTTCTTTGTTCTCTAAAGTGCCTTACTGTCTCCCTCTCTGTGACAGTTGCTGAGGAAGAGGCACATCGGTAATGACATTGTGACCATTGTCTTCCAAGAGCCAGGAGCCCTACCGTTCACCCCCAGAGCCATTCGCTCCCATTTTCAGCACGTCTTCATTGTTGTCCAGGTTCACCACCCATGCACTGACCGCACCTACTACAGGTACAAGACAACAGGATCCCCAATCATCTGTGCTGAAAATCTGATTGTGTAAATTTATGTTTTAAAGGCCTTAAGGCTACACCTGATATATTTCTGATTGTTTGTGATCCTAACAGTTTGTTAGTGTTCAGTGTATTCCATTTTCAGCAACAAAAGCTACTTCTTTAAACTGGAGATCATGCCTTCGAACTGGCGGGTCTGATAACCCAGAGGTATTAGAATGTTGGTCATGCTAAATGTCACTCTTCCTGTTTCCTGCTTGGACACACTGTGCCTCAGGGTGGCTGTGACACGGTCCAAGGACATCCCGCTCTTTGGGCCACTATTCCCCAAAGGGGCACGCTTTCCCCGTTCCCCAGCCTTCCGGGAATTCCTTCTAGCTAAGGCCGTGAATGCCGAGAACGCTGCAGAGAAGTCTGAGAAATTCCGCTCCATGGCCACACGCACACGTCAGGAGTACCTGAAGGATCTGGCAGAAAACTACGTCACAACTACCCCCATAGACTCCTCCACCAAGTTCCCCTTGCTCTCCCTGGGTGGCAAGCGCAAAGACAAACTGAAGGGGACCAAGGGGGCAGAGTTACACAGTGCCGGAGCCTTGGTGTGGGCAGTGACTGCAACAGGAGATGGGTCCCTTGGGCAAAGTCTGCCCTGCCTTCTGGGTGTATCAGCAGAGTCAGTGGTACTAATTGAGAGATGCAGCCGGAGGGTGGTGTTCAACTGCTGCTGCCGAGACGTGATTGGCTGGAAGGCGACGACTGAGGGTGGAACTCGAAATGGGGCTAATCTAGAAATCTTCTACGAGAGGGGGGACGCCGTGTCTGTCAACGTGCCTGACAGCCAAGCAGAGGACATCCGGGAGGTAGTTCAGAGACTTGAAGTAAGGGCAAGGATCGTCACTATAATTTTCAGAAATTGTATGCTTGTGTAATTATGCCCATTTACCAGTCAAAAGAAATCAGTGACGGTATTAATTATAGCTTTATTTTTCTGTGTAGCACCTATCCTGTCTATGATATGGTGTTGTGACAATTTCTCATGAGCACACATTCCACCCACAGCTGGTGACCAGGGGCTGTGAAGCTCATGAGGTGACCCCGCTATGTGACTCCGCCGGCCTGCCTGGTTTCTCTTTGAGTGAGGAAGGCTTTGTGATTGACCTCCAGCGTTTTGGCTATGCGGATAATGGGGGCCTGCAGCTGGGGGACCGGGTGGTGCGGCTCTGTGATCAAGTTCTGGTGTCTCTTGAACCTGAAGCCAGGACCAGCCTATTGCGCACTGCCCCGAAAATCCAGCTCACAGTTATCCCCCCCGATGAAAACGGCAAGCCCCGCAGGTGAGGGAGCGCAGGTCAGGTGTACGGAGGGATGTATTAACCGTATGTCCCCTTCACCCCAGTTAGTTCAAGAGCAGATGTAGAATTTATGCAGTTTATATGCAAAATATGCATAATTTTTTATTCACCCAGCGGCCAGCGGAAGGGTACGTTCATGATACAGCGTTCTGAAGCTGTATGCCTTTAGTGTTTCACATGCAAATACGTGGGCGTGATAATAATATTCTTACCATTTCAATATCACACTTTTAAATAGCCATAAATATAATACAAAATGATAAAGGTGGTTTTACATAATGCATTGCATAGCACAAGTGGATAACATCCTCTGCTTGAAAATTCTCATAATGTGGCCTGCCAGGTTGCAGCTTAAACATCGGTTTTATTTGAAAAGTATTCACTAATGCAAAATTTGTGAATCTCATGAGTTCATGCTTTAGCGATAGATGGGAGGCTCCTTTTTTTTCACAAGTGGATGCGAGTGTCAGTAAATGAGGAAATGACCTGAACCTAGCCATTTGGAAATGCCAAACTATTCTCATGTTAATGACTAATATTAATTTGAATAATTAGCTTCTTAATATCATGATGCTTTTCGCTAGCCTTTAATCAAAGTGTGTTGTGCAATTTGTGTTTGTTTACATGTTAATATGTTGCCTTAAAATGCAAGTGCTACAACGCTTGTAATTAGTAATTGTTTTAACTTGTTTTAATTTGAAATATGCTATAAATTTGCTCTGAACCAGCAATTACAGTCCATAGATATGCTTGAAGTACTTTGATCTATAAATGCTATTTAGCCTTTTTTTGCTAATTTACAGATAACCTTAATCGCTTCGCTACAGCACTAGCCACAATGTAATCTGCAAATAACTTTACTTGTAAGTTGGTGTATTTCAGAGTAGTTGTAAGTATTGAAAATCTTGAGCAGTTCTATGGACATCTAATACCGTAAGTGATTTTAAGTCTGGAGCGGCTCTATGTCGAGGTGAAAACCTCTTCCCAACCTATCAACACCAAATCTCAATGATAACCTTTGATTCACTTTATTCAATCATAATAAATTAATTTATACATCATTATGCTAATATGGTAATTAGTATTATTATGCTATTACATTAATTAGCATTGCTAATTAAGCCACATAAACCAAGGGTTGCTTTTTTAACTCAATGAAAAAGAACCCATAACCTAAAAGGAGTGTCAGCAAATGCAGTAACAGTGCTGGAAGTTCTGCTGCACTTTCTATATGTACGTGTATACTGTGATCTGTAACAAACGGCCAACTACAAGTCATGTTTTGATGGTTGTTTACCATGTATGGTTGTATGTTAGGAACATTCACTGAACAAGATGGTCGCCCAGCTCAGGCGTAACTGTATTAGGAAGAAAACAAAAATCAACTGGTTAGAACTTTTCAACACAACTGATGATGATGGGTAACCAGTCATAGGGTAATTTCTGCTGCAGGTGTAACAAGTACAGCACCAAACAGAAAAGCGGACTATTCCATGAGCTATACCCCTAGATTCCAAGTGGTTTTGCCCTGACTCCAGGGGGCGACATCACATTTGCAGTGAACTAGTGAATACCTGCATAGTGGCTATTGATTCCACTTGTTTTTAACCTGACAGCATGTTTTTACTTGTTTTCTCTAGGAGTTTTTCTGAGCTCTATCAAAAATCTATCCAGGATGCAGAACGCAAGGCAGGAGATGAGCCTGTGGGAGAGGCCTGGGTGTTGAATGACACTGATGAGGAGGAGGAGGAGGAGGAGGAGGAGGAAGAAGATAAGAAAGAAAGTGGGCGGAGTGACAGTAAAAGAGGGAGCCTAGAGCTGGCCGAAGGCAGGGAAAGCCAAGTCCCTGAGACGATACACGGAGACAGAGAGCAGGGCTCTGCGTTGGCCCCTCCCACTTTACCTCTCCTTCGGGCCACCTCACTACAGGACAGTCCCAGTGTGGAATCCCTGGAAAGCAGCAAAACCCTGCTGACACGCAGCTACTCACTGGAGAGACGCGTCCCTTGTCAAGACACCAGTTCTGAGTATGCCCCTTTCCTACTCCAGCAGGCCTTTGTGGATTTACAGAGCTTTGCACTTTTACACACATCTGATTTCAATTTAGGGCCATATAATCCCATACCACATTCACACAAGGATTTTGGATTGGTGGACACTAAGGTTTATTTTTTGTAAATCTGGTCACAACAGACCTGTCATTTCCACACAGGTGCAGGTGCTAACACGCTCACCCTGATTAGAAGCTTTCCCCAAAAAAGGCTGCTACCATGCTTCCACCATCTCACCATCTGGCTGTGGTCATGGTCTGTTCTTTTTTTACATGTCCTCTTCCTTCCCAGACATCCAAAGGTAGACATTGGTGATGCGCCAGATGGTTCTGCTTGTGAGAAGGTGAGGGAGCTTCTTGATGCCACGCCTGACCTCATTTTAGCAGCCAAACCCAAGGCACATATGGAAGACAAGGACCCACAGAAGCAGGTATGTCCTCATTCTTACCACTTCATTTTTTTCTCCATCACGGTTAATAGGTTGTCATTGCACAAGCCGTCAGTCAGACACACCGCTGTCCCTGGGTTAGAGAAAAGTGGGTGTGGCAAAATATGCAAATATTCTGGATTACAGAAATGAACTTGTCAGCACAGATTCCACCAGGCTCCTGATTGAACATCTTTCCATTAATTCAAGTTCACAATAGGGCTAAGGCTGTGACACACCAATCTGCTGGAGCTCAGTAATGCTTCAACAATGGGAACCAAAATGTCATCTGTCTGTTGGAAATTCAACATCTCACTTAAAGCAATGAAGCAGTCATTAAGGAAAGGGACAAACCAAATATTGTATTAATTTTATTTTCCATTAAAATATAAGTACCAAGACTTGTAGAAAATCACATGATTTACATTCCAAAATAAACTCAGTGTTATTTCTGTAGGAGTTGCCTTTGAAGGCAGCTGTGTGTCAATGTGTTTGTTATTTAAGACCAATATTGGCCTTTGCTCATTGCTAAGTTGCTCCTACTTTGTGTTGGTTCTCAGCAGTGTTGTATAAAGCAGCGATTCCCAACTGGTGGGTCGCGGTCCAAAAGTGGGTCGCGAGTACATACTGAATGGGCCACATGTGAATCGCGATCATGTAACGTTTGTCCAAAAAAATAAAAAATTTAAATATTGAATTATACTACATTTCCGGTAAAGTGCTCTTATTTTGAAGTACTGTATCCAGTTGTAGCGGCTAATGGACAGCTACCTGATAGCGAATGCTAATCCTTAGCAGTCTTTTTGAAATTTAAAATTTTACCACATTCTGCTGTTGTCTGATTTTTCAATACAATATTTCCGGTTAAACATACATAAAATTCTGTGCAAAAACACACAAAGAACATTCTAGGTATCAGAAACTGTTCAATATATCATTAAAAATCAATAACATAAATTAATAATGACAACGACATGATATGTGAAAATAAAGTAATAAAATTAAATCTGTGTTGATTTAACTTTTGTGTGGACCGTGCGCTAATGACTAAGTAGAAATATGGACCCTGAAGTTGGACCAGTTGGGAACCACTGGTATAAAGTACTGAAAGCCACTAATAAGTAAAAGTTCAGATATTTTACTATAGAATTACTTAAGTAAAAGTCAAAGTCACCCATTGTAATATTAATTAAGTGAAAATATGAAAGTATCTGTTATTAACTGTATTTACGTAGCAAAAGTAGTTTCAGAATTAATGTACTTGTACATGTATTGAAAGTAAAAATATCGCATTTAAAAAGCAGTAATAATGTAAAGAATTCCACATTTTTACTTTCTAGTGGTTTTTTCACAAATTATTACTTATTGCACCACCATATAGCTTTCACAGCATTGTAAAAACTGAAGCGTTTAAAACTTCATGAACACGGAGGATGCTGCTGCTTCCATGACAGCTTTTTTCCGCAGCTCTTTTGACCTGCCCGAGCTGGTTACGCTGAACTCACAGACTGAAAACTGAAACTTTGGGAGCAATTTTTTTTGTAGTAGTAGTAGTAGTAGTAGTAAGAACGAAAATGCCAAGTAGGAAATGAGTAAAAATATGCATTTTAGTTCAGAAAAATTGTGGAGTAAAAGTCGACAGAAATTGTAAAACTCAAAAACAGATACTCCGAAAAAATAATTAAGTACCATAACGAATTATTATTACTTGCTGTTACTGTTGCATTACTCCACTGGCTCTCGGTTCAGTAGCATTATGTTACTCACTGTAACGTTACCACCTGAGCTTCCTGGCTTTCGTTGTCATGTTTACACGGATTATTCTTATGTATTAACAACCCTGAGTAAAACCTGCTTTTGGATCCTGCCTTGGTGGCATGAAGGACTAAGTAGCCCCTGTTTTCGCTTGATGTAAAACAGATATTCTACGTTAGAGTGGGAGGCCCTTTCAGTTAGATACTGCACATCAATGAGTCTAACGCAATCAGTGAGTCTGAGGTTCTGTTAGTCTCCTGCTGTGCCACCTGCTGTCATCACATAGACCCGTGTCCTCTCCAAGTAACTGCTGTCGGAGGCTTTTCAAAGTGTAACGCTGAATTCTCATGGTTCACTGCAAGCAGGTGCTGAAACAGAATGAAACAGAGTGTGCAGTGTTGCCCCTGCCAATTAGCTCCATTTTCCTATGCAGCACACAGGGGTGGAGGACCAGCCGTCAGCTAGCAACCCCACCCAGGCGTCTGCACCACTCACAGGCCCGGAAAGGGCCGACCGCAGCTCACGAGCCCTGAGCCTTCACAACTCCATCACCAAGAGTACGTACCATCACCAAGAGTTTGAACCGTCACCTAGAGTCTGTACCATCAGCAAGAGTATGTACCATCAGCAAGGACCAAGCACAGGCAACCCGTGTCCACACAGGACTTGACATGAATTGCGAAAGTCAAATCACAATGAAGAACTTCTCAGTTACAAAAAAATTCAAAATTTAGATCATAATTAAAAACAGGCAAGATTAGCTTTAGATGAGAAAATGGTATGGTTGTTATTGCCATATGGTATCAATGGAATTTTGTTTTGTAAGCCTATTCAGTTTGTAAAAAAGGACATATAGAAAGAAATCAGTGCATATTTATTTAATATGACAATTTAGAAAGGACTCGAACTATAGAAATAACACATCTGACTACAGAAAGTAAGTACTGCACTGCCATTGTAGATTATCAAAGGGATTCTTCGTGACATTCTTTGGGAGGTATCAAAAGCTCTAAATGTTCTGGATGAACAGGCTTGGGAAAGAGCAGCTCTTCTCTGTCCTCATAAAGTTAATATTCTTCCACAGCCCCTACTTTCAATCTCCTGTACTCTCTGTCCAAATAGCAGTACCTCTGTCCACCCCTCCCCACCATCAATGGATGGCCTCAAAACAAGAGAGACAGATGGGGGGAGGGCTTTAGACAGCCCCCAAAAGAAGGAGCTCTTTCGGCCATCTGGTCTTTTCCCGCTCCGTATTGATCGGCCTTAGAGGGTTGTCTGTGTTATTACTGTTATCATTACATGCACACTGTCCTGAACACTGTCTAAGTATCATGTTCAGGAACCTCTCTTGCAAAATGCTTTCAGCATTTGTTTTTAACTGCACTGTATATGTGCTGACAATCATGATGAAATACTCTGATCCCCAGTAATTTTTTTTCTAATAGTGCCCTAATAGATTGACAAGGTGGAGAGATGTGGTCTGGCCTTGTGCGACCCCATGTCCTCCTGTGTGGACATTAGGTTTTGGCTTGCCTGTCCCCTGTAGATAATTTCTATTTATTTAATTTATTTATACTGCTGAACTCAAACGAGGACACAGTCTGGTGCCATTGGTTTTTATAGCTATCAGGTGCGTGTATACTGTGATCTGTAACAAACGGCCAACTACAAGTCATGTTTTGATGGTTGTTTACCATGTATGGTTGTATGTTAGGAACATTCACTGAACAATACGAATAGCATGACAAACTGAGAAATGATTGTAATGACATAGTCGGGGTCTTAGGAGGCTAAGGATGAAACAGAATTTGGTTTCTGCAAATTCCCAGATCTATTGTCAATTTAAACTGTTTTAACTGCCTTAGAGTGTATTCTCCTAACATTATTAACACTGCCCTCTGGTGGTGATGTTGTGTGTAAATGTTTCTGTATCTTCCAGCACTTTTTTTGGGGTGCAACACTTTACAATGCGTTAATGAACTTCCCTCACAGTCCTGTCGGAGACAAGCGAGTCCTCTGAGAAAGAATGGAAGTACCTGGCTGATCTGGCTGCGGCCTGCCGAAGCATCCTCGAGGCCTTGTCCCCGGACGGTAAAGCTGTTGGACTGCTAGTAGGGAAACTGGGTCTGAGCAGGTTCCTATTTTGACAACATGTATACATGTACATCAGTGACACAGAGCCGCTGAGACTGTGTCATATGCTGGTAAGGGGTTAGCAGGACTGTAGTGTTTCATAACATGGAGGAACACGTATGAACAAATAAAGAGATCTGTCTGAGAATGTCAGTCAGTCATCTATACTACCTCATCCTGTTAAGGGTCACAGGGAAGCCTGGAGCTCCTCCCAGAACACATAGGGTGTAGGGCAGGGGACCAACACACACAACAGGCAATTGAGACAATCAACCTAACCCACATGTTTTTAGACTGTAGGAAGAAACTGGAGAATCCAGAGAAAACCCACCAAACAGAGGGAGAACATGTTAACTCTGCACACAGACCCAGTGCAGGAATTGAACCCCAGGCCTGGAGGTGTAAGGCAACAGTGCTAACCACTATGCCACCATGCTGCCTTCAGTGAAAATGTAATATATATAAAAGACAGCAAAAAAAGTGTGCCTCTGTGGGATTACTGAAGAAAAATGTTATCCATATCACCCCCGGTGCCTTGTGCAGCACACATTCAGTTAAAGTGCAGGGTAAGCAATGCTCCACCTCGCTTACCACAATGCACATTTACAGAGTTATTAACATGCCCAGCTCCGTGGCTAACAGCATTTCTGCCTCCATCTAATATACCATTACAATAAAGGGAAACGGCAGAAATGGCATACATTTCAAAAACAAATTAAAGACAGGGAAATAATGCAAAATGGCACTGCAAGCAAAAACTAGGAACGCTGAAGCCTTCGGGGGAATAAAACACAGCATATATTAAAGAATAATGAGAATTGTGAGAGGACGTATAAGATACAATTCTACCTGGAACACAATCCACTGTTTTTTTGGCTTACAGTATTGTCAATGCATGGCATGAATATATACATATTTTAATATTCTTTAAAATATCCTTGAATGGAATCTAGTTGTGAATAAGGGCAGAAAACTGCATTTAAATAATATTTTATTCAAGAATTGATTATTTTGTACAGGACAAATTTTATAAAGTTCTTGATTTACACAGTTTTTAAGGCAGCATATGCAAGCACAATTTTTGACAGAATTACCACTATTTATATTTGTTCTAATATGTTCCTCATAAGAGTTAATGGCATTTACACGCTATACTTCTGAGTAATAGCCTGTATATCAGTTTACTATATGTGTTACTCACTCCTCGAGACACCAAGCAATAACATAAAAAAAATGCACTCCCCCAGACCGTAGAGTGGACGGGCCAGTAGCAGACAGTCCCAACATTCCCGGACAGATGGAGGCCAAACTGAAAGACATCAAAGAGAGGTGAGCTTCCACCATCCCAGGCTCCATAGGAGTCAGGCGTCATGCCAAGCTTTTGTCGCTCACTGTTTGTCCACTTGGTGTTCAATAGGTTTGCTTCTAAGTGCTACTATAACATTTGCATGTTTAACTTCAGCTGCAAATTTAGCATGTGTGGTGTCTGTCTGCCTCTCTCTGCCTCAGCAGTGATTCCCCTGGCCACCTGGAGGAGAAGGTCTCTCAGCTAGAAGCCATGCTGAAAAGGCTTCAGGATGACCTGCAAAAGGTACAGCCTTTTCTGGAAGCTAACCTGCAGTCCACTCCTACCTGTCTTTTTCTTTTCAGTTAAGTAACTTTATCGACTCAGAAGATCTCTGTCATGCATGAAAGAAACGTATATCAAAAGAAGGAAAGAAAAAAACAAGAGTGTATTTATAATTTATACCAAAGTGTGTTCCTAACATTTGATAGAGAAACCACTAATCCTTACAGCATTTAGACCTCTGATAGGTCACTAGGGTGTTGGTTTCTGATATTTCTATGTCTTTGGGGACAATGTAGGATTGCCACATGGGCTAACATGAGTTCAGTTTAAGTGCAATTGTTGCCACTTTGGTTCTGTTTGATTAAGGAAAATGGAGGCTCATCATGACTGAACTGACACGATCAATTTCTGCCTGGGGCTGCCACTGTTCAAATACAGAATCTGATCCACAAAAAAAGCAATGAAAAATGTCACATAATGAGCATTTCACTCTGTGCATCAGCTGACCTCTGGTGGGCTGTTTAATTGAACCCTTGGACAGATGCCCCACAGCTGACTCAGTGTCCACGAATAGCAAATAAGTGAACTGTCACAACATTACTAATTCCCTCTTCACTGCAACATTAATTTTAACTTCCCTCCTAGACTGGGAATGAATAACCAGCCTAATTTAACAGTAGATTGCTGTGCACGCTTGTTAATTGATTGATATGTTGTTTTGCTTCCTTATTTAGACAAGACAGCCTGTTTTGTCAGTTTTGTCCATTAGTCTTGCACATTTGGTTTGTGCCTTTTTAATGGCAGAATTTACGTTTCAATTCATCAAGTCCTCTTGCCACATTGGTCTAACATTTGACACAGTAATAATATACTCTGTTAAAATGAGGATTAAGCAATGATTTGCAGACAAATTGGGAAATTCATTAAGGCTTCATATGCACAAAGGTTGAGGACGGTGTTAATTTATTTACTGCACATACGTTTCTACTATATGTACTACATGTCTGCAGTCAGTCATCTTAATATTTTTTGTGTGTTACAACTGCATTGCACCTGAGTTACTGAGATTGACTTATGTCCTTAGCTTGATTTTTATTGGCTCTGTCTTACTGTATCTTCAAGTTCCTGCTATAAATATGATTGGACAGCTAACACTCTTTTTATCTGACGATACAGAACAAATAAGTGATTTTGTTTATTTTCTTTGATTTGTTTCCACAAATAATGAAAAGATGCTTCAGTATTGTGTCTGACACCACTAGGGAAGCACCTTGGATTGACTGGCCAACACAGTACTTTGGTGGATAACATCACAGCATTTTGTCTCTTTTCCATTCTTTCTTTTTGGGAAAAGTGTGTGTGCTGCCTAAAGGCTGAATGACTGGCTAGGGACAGGATTACCTCATATCTTTCAGGGAGGTGCACGTGTGTGTGTGTCTGAGTGTGTCTGTCTGAGTGAGTGTGCGTGTGTGTGTGTCTGAGTGTGTCTGTCTGAGTGAGTGTGCGTGTGTATGTGTCTGAGTGTGTCTGTCTGAGTGAGTGTGCGTGTGTGTGTCTGAGTGTGTCTGTCTGAGTGAGTGTGCGTGTGTGTGTCTGAGTGTGTCTGTCTGAGTGAGTGTGCGTGTGT
>JABJVR010000003.1:250535-272874 GCA_025773905.1 Chitala chitala | reverse complement strand
GTGTCTGAGTGTGTCTGTCTGTCTGTCTGTCTGAGTGAGCGTGCGTGTGTATGTGTCTGAGTGTGTCTGTCTGTCTGAGTGAGTGTGCGTGTGTGTGTCTGAGTGTGACTGTCTGTCTGTCTGAGTGAGTGTGCGTGTGTATGTGTCTGAGTGTGTCTGTCTGTCTGTCTGTCTGAGTGAGCGTGCGTGTGTATGTGTCTGAGTGTGTCTGTCTGTCTGTCTGAGTGAGTGTGCATGTGTATGTGTGAGTGTGTGTCTGTCTATATGTATGTGTGTGTGTCTGCATGTCTGTCTTGTTGTCAATGTGTGTGCGTGTGTGTGGGTATGTTTTGTGTGTGCATGCATACATATTTGTTTTGCATGTGTATGTATTCGCTGTGCATGTACACTTGGATAACCCGTGGGTCATGTGTAGCTGTCCCAGTCCAATCTAACCATCCTCCTTCAGAAAGGCCGCTCCCTCTGCAGCAGCCCTTCCAGTCCCCTCTCACAAAGGGCTCCTCTCCTCCACCCCAACCCAGGAGAAGGAAGACAAGGCCGTGCTGCAGGCGGAGGTGCAGAGCCTCAGGCAGAACAACCAGCGGCTGCAGGAGGAGTCCCAGAGCACGGTGGCCCGGCTCATCAAGGTCACGGAGCTCCTGTGCAGCGTCAACAAGCCCTGCTAGCTGCTAGCCCCTAGGACCCCCCCCCCACCCCCACCCCACAGAGAGCTCCGCCAGCAGGCCCACCAGAACACTGCACACTTTTCACAAGACTGATGATCTTGTGACGGACTTATCCACCTTTTTAATTCACAGATCCTCCTGCACCATGGTACACACACCTACCCCCTTTCGAAAATGGACTCATGTTTGCCCCGGTACTTTGTTTTGCAACCAGTGACCATGAAAGAACTGACAACAAAATGTTTTGCATCAGGTTTGTATGTGTGTGAGTGTGTGTGTGTGTAAGTGTGTGTGCATGCTCGCGTGTGTGTGTGTGTGTGTGTGTGTGTGTGTGTGTGTGAGTATGTGCACGCACAAAAGTTGTTCAGCTTCTGGACTCCGCATTGTCCGAAGCTAAGCCGAACAGCAATGGTAAAGTTTGTAACTTTTATTTACATGGTGAGAAAAAGATCATAAATTACGGTATAGCAATATGTTTGGTGGTTATCTTGAATTGTATATCAGATTAATTTAAAGACTATACATTTTTAATATCACCTCCCTACAACAAAGTCCGTACCCCTCTGTATATCTCTTGTGCTAGCAATAGAATCATATCTGGACATGATTGTCTGTTCCTTGATTTTTCTGTACTGAAATCTTAACAAGGGAATTTCATTCTGCTCTATGCAATTTCTCTGAGTTGAACCCAACCTTCTGCCATGTACAGGAGGAACTATTCCCAGGCTTATAACTCAAGCTGAAATGCCAGGAAGCTTCTTTCATAGCATATCACACTGGACAGACATAACAGCACTGATGTGCTTTTCGCTGCTGTGCGCCTGCTCGAACGTGGCTTGGCACGTAACCTCCTTTTGACCTGTGTACACCTGCAGATACCTGGATGATTCGCTGTGGATAGCTTTTTCTTTTCTAGGTCCAGCATAACAAGGACTAGGACTGTTCTTTTATGAGGTCAATGCCCTGAGCCATGCATTTGGAGAGAGCATGACTTTTCTGTGTATTTGCTCACAGATGTTGTCCTGTATTTGCTTTACTTGTGCAGCTAAATCCCATAGTACCAAGTGGGGCGGGTAGGGACAGTAGATGTCACAGCACATTACAACCAATAGATGATTTCTTGAATTTTGTAGTAACAAAAAAATGGAGGAAGCCCGCCCTCTGCTGGTCATAACTAGGAAATTTAAAAAGACCACAAGCGGGACTCGTGAACTGCATGGGAGGGAGAGGATTGTTCCTTGGAAAGTGTGCATTATAGCAAGTGGTGCTTGTATGGGTTCTGTGTTCATTTAATAGTTTGGTGTCAATTTATAAATCAATTTGTAGCTCCACTCTTAGTGAGTATTCATCCTCCAATCTCAACACCTGAACACTTTAGTCTGAACTTTGAAAAGGACCAGCTTGCAGTGCAGTAGTGTGATGTCTTGGTAGCACATACGAAAGAGTTTTTTCCTCATTCCACTTTTGAAGACCTGGAGATCGTGGATGATACAAAATCTTAATGAAACAGTTTTATGAAACTTTTTTTTTTTACTGGAATACACCTGAGTCAGAATCCAATGGACACATATAGGTACCTCATTCAAAGATGCTTCAGCATCAGAGTGACAACCTCAGATGTGCCGCCCGAGCAGAAGAATGCTGTGCACGCACATGGTCTCTGCCTCCCACCGTGGAGGACATCAACTTGCTGACCTCCTCTGCACTCAAGGGCAGTACAGTGAAGAACAAGAAGGATGGAGGTCTGTCAGTATCTGTACCACCAGGCTATGTCCAAGGCACCAGGGACGCTTTGTGGATATGCCAGAGGAGAGCTTGAGATAAAAGAAAACAGGAGGGTCGTTCAACTGGCACTTCCAAGGACTGTCCATTGTTCCAACCAAAGGACCCTAAGGCCACGTTCTGTGGACAGTGGACAATGTAGACAGAGAGGGTCATATGGTGGACAGAGAGGACCACAAGGTGGACGGAGAGGGTCACACAGTTAACATTCCTCTTTAAGGGGACGTCAGGCTGAATGCTAGAACTCGTACTGTTTAATGAACTTGTGTGCTGTAAATATTTGTTTTCTTCCTCTGGTAATCAAAAATATTATTTTACAGATTTTTATTTTAGAGTCACTGTGATTACCTGGTACCAGCAAATTCAAATATATAGAAATTAAATTTGAAGTCTATAGTATATCTATATGTACATATGAGGACCTAATGCATAGAGGTGAGCTGCTCTGTATTACTTGATGTGTAAAGGAGGATATCCATATCAGAATATTTATGTTAATGGAATTAAATGTGCCCAAACTAGATATTTACTCTCATATCCTTTAATCACGACAAACTGCTGGATACAATTATGAAAAGTGTTCACGTGCAAGAACGTCGTGTGTGTGAGTGCGTGCCGTGTTGATATCTCCAATTTGTGTGAGGCGCCGTACGAGAATGCGGCGAACTGCTGTAAATGTGTTATGTACAGAGGTATTTTTGTTTTCCGAAGTGAAAATGACAAAAAGGCGTAAGTGTTTCACGCACAGTGTTTGCAAAGTGCCCTGGGTACTTTGCTTTGATGTAACGACAGTATTTTAGAGGGTGAATCTAAGTGCCCCCCCCCTGTTCCACAGCCTTCTGCGTTTTGTCCCCCTTCACTCATTCACAGGTTGTTATTGACTGTTCTCTAAGGGTTCCATCCATCCATCCATCCATTATCTCAACCGCTTATTCCTGGTGAGGGTCGCGGGGAAACCTGGAGCCCATCCCAGAGCACATGGGGCGCAGGGCAGGGGACACCCAGGGCGGGGCGCCAACCCACCACAGTCTCTAAGGGTTATTACACCCCAAATTGCACCTTAGTTTGAGAAAACCATTGTGAAACAACCTTGAAGCTTGCAGAAGGAAACGGAAAACCTTGATAACGCAGTAATGAAAAATAGCTTTTATTCTGTGTTGTGCCTACATAGCCAATAATTATTATTTGCATAATACCATTAAAATTATTTGGACAGATCCTGCTAATTTCTGCTTAATCAGTGGTTGCAGGCAAGACATACTTGGTTGCTCACTTCACGTTAGCTGAGTTCTCTATTCCTCCCCAAGTGCTGCCTGCTGTTGGGTTCATCTTCACCCCATATTCAGCATTCTTTCCACGTCCTTGTTTGTGTTATTGCTCTGCAACCACAACTCCACACAATACTTTGCCAAGCAGTTTTGACTGAGGTCAGTCCCTATTCTGGGGGTGTTGGCCACTCAGCAAAATGGCCTGTAAAGGAATGATCATCGCCTTGCTAACATGTAGCATTGTAACAACAGTGCCATGAATGTGAACATGAGTGAGCCCACCATGGCATTTCCACTGAAGGAGCCCTTAGCAGTCAAGCAGTGACGATGCTGCTGATAAAACCCATTTGGTAAAAAACAGTGACCAACATCAGGTGCTAATCTGTCATTTTTACCTCTGTACTCAGCCAGTTTCCCCACAGATCCCCATCACTTGACCTGGCACTCTTGCCACTGGCTGACGTATCTGCCTGTTTTGAGCAGGTTACAGTGCTGACACTGCTCACTGTAGCCACGGCAACATGGACCCACCAGGAAACTGCAAAATAAAAGGGTTAACGTTGGTTGGATGCGCTACATCTGAGCCACACCTCACAGTCAACATCTTCAGGGGTGTGAGGACGCCTCTGCTCCCCTACACACCACCTCTGTCTGGCTTTGTAGGTCTTTCTGTGTCCACTTACAGGATGTTTGTTTGAGTCTGTGTGTACAGTATCTGAGCTCGTCAGTAAGGGGTGCAATAAATCTGTCAAGCATATTTGACAAGACAGCAAGTGTATAAAGAATGTTTGGTAAGATACTTTGTATGGTGTTTTTACTGGTAACTTAGCTGTATGGAGCACATTCTGTGCTCTGTGCTAATGAAGATTCTCATTCTTTGTGTTTGTACGCACACAGCCCAGTGGCTCCAGAGAAAAGCTGCCTCTCTATCTGTAGCAGGGAGGAGGGTCATCAAGTTAACAAAGGGACAAAACAGCAACATTTTGTCCTAAATTTCCTCTCCTGTGTTTACTCTTCAGAATTATGACTCGATGAAGTGTTGTACCTGTAGACTGGAAGACTCCTGGCAATAAATACCATGTCTCAACAACATATTCTGCCTTTGTGTTTTTTAAACTAAAGCATCACACATAAAAACAACGTTTTAATTCAGGAAAATTTTCAGGCAAATTTGTGTCAACGTTGCATTGTAACTATAAAAATTGTCTCTATATGAGGGATAAATAAAACATATTAAATAATAAAACATTCTCTACTAAGGCAGTGCCATTATTACAGCTTTTAAGACATCTGAATAATGTCTTAATGAAGGTTTGAATATAATCTCATGCTCCTTTCACCTAAATTTGTGATTAAAGAAGAAAATAAAACAAGCGTGGCTTTGCAACACAGATTTACTGGCATCACAAATCTGCCAACAGGTCAGCAGGACACACAGTGGGTAACAGGATTGTTCTGCTTTATGGTGGAAAAACACAAATCCTACATAGTGAAAAGGTTCCATTGGCATAAATTAGTAAAGTGTAAAGTGTGTAAATAGTATTGCGTTTAAAGACCACCAGTAAGGTGCCAAATAAAGTACACTAACAACTTGTAACATTGTTATTATGGTATGGCAACACTGTTTTTTATACTGCCTTAGCGTGGATGGGTCAAAACTGTAGACTTGAGTAGGAGAAAAGAGGTATTTGTGTCGAGGTTTGCTGTAGATGTTCACAGAATTTTTGATTTTCTCTGCTGATCGTGATTAAAAATCTCCTGCTTAAGTCATTAATTTACAGTCACTATGGGTGACATTTTCGGTCATTTCAAATATGTAACAGACACTGGAGTGATAAATTCTACACAGGTCAATTTTACTTGTAAGTGTACATTCTCAGAGATTCTGAAGAGCCTGTAATTATCAAACACCAAATAGCAGTACAGAAATCAAAGGAAGTCAACAAACATTCTTTTTCTAGAGGTTTACAACAGACTATCACCTTATCTTGGTGGTAAGGTCTGTGGGCCTCTGTGACCCTCACGGCGAAGCTGTCAGGAGCTTTATACTCCTGGTAGGGTGTCCCATGCTGAACAGGTGTGAGATGAAAGGATAGAAAAGAAAAGTCCAAGATACCCCCATGAGCAAAATAGACAAACCCAAGTACCCTACAGATTGAAGCCATCTGAAATGGTTTGGGTAGGTAATAAGGCTGTCCCCTGGAAGGCTGCTGTGCTGCTGGGACTTTTCCATGCACATCTCACTGAGTGGAGGCCTCAGGGTAGGCCCAGGTTACACTGGGGAAACTACATTTCCAGAAACTATTTCTCATCTGTCTTGGGAGAAACATGGGATCCCCCAGAAGTGGCAGGGGACCACTGCAGGTGAAAGGGAGGTCTGGTCCAACTAACATGAACCTCATGTGGACAGAGGGATGGAAACCAACTGACTGACTCAAACCCTAGTATCTTCCATGATGTCCTGTAGGAGTGAGGAAAGACTGTTAGACTACAACACTTCTCTTATCACCAAATACAAAGGAGACAGCTCAGTGGCATGTAGATAAGGGAAGTATGCAGTTGCATAGCTGCTGATGTTTTAAGGACACATAAGTGGTGATGTTCTTACGTGTGCATAGTTTTCACATGTTCACGAAGCTAAATAATAATGATAAAGATGCGTTCAGTAATTACAACAACGCATCTCCTGGAAATTTAACTTATTTATTTAAGAACGTATTCATGTCAGCGCTGATTTAATGATTCTGACATTAATATGCATATTTAATCCAAGTGGTGATGACTCCAATATAGAGTTATGTTTTACTCAAAGCAAACGAAAGGGAACTTTCTTCAGGTAACCACAAATTCCTTTACATTTTGATTATATACAGATCAGCAATATTAGTGTGTTCAAACTGACTGTAACAGGGTAGGAGTTCATAGCTCTTACTGGTAGGTAATTATTAAGGATATTCACTGCCTGGCCAAAGTAAAAGTCACACACTAATTTTGTTGGACTGCCTTTACAGCGCACATTCTTTATGGCACTGTTTTCACAAGCTTATGCTAATTCTCAGCATTTATTTTCATCCATATTTGCATTCATTTTTTACAAAGATCTTGTAGAGATGACAAGAGTTAAACCACTCTGAAGTCTTCTCCAACACATCTTAAAGACTTCCAAGGTCAGGACTCTGTGGTGGCCAGTTCATGTGTGTAAATGATTCCTCATGCTCTGTGAACCCCTGTTTTATATTTTAAGCCCAATGAATCTTGGCATTGTTGGCATGGAATATGCACGTGTCATCAGGGAAGTAAAAGACCACTGATACGAGGACCTGACCATTCAGTAGATTAACATATTCAGCTGACTTCATTTTATTGCCACATAATGTTGCTGATCTTAGAGCCCTAGGCCAGACCAGTTGAAGCAATACCAGCGAATAGCACCGCCTCCAGAGGCACATCATGACTTTTTTTAGCCAGGCAGTGTATTTTTAAAAATTCCAGTTTGTTTTCCTTATTGCCTTAGAATAATATGCACAAGAATATTCAATCTGAAGTAAATCAATGAAAGCTCAGAAAAAATAAATACACACAAATTTATTTTTATATTGTACAACAATGGAATGCAAAATGTGTAACCCATATGAGTGTAGGCTACTGTAAATTTAGGATACTATGGTAAATTGTTTCGTTAGTAGTTTTTTATAACGCCTATTATTATTATTATATTTTTTATTTTACACCACATAAATATTCAATACAGGCACATCTGTAAGAAGAGTAATTTATAATATAGCTCGACAACACCACGCAAACACTTCTCTGGAGCCCGTCCATTGGAAAGCTTGACTAAACAACGCAGACAGCAGAGCACTTCATCTTTCTCAGCCTGACACCTATACAAGGTGTGATGACCGTAGTAAGCGGCAGTATGCCTTTATAAGGATCTGGAGCACAGTGCTGTCTGGAAGGGGTCACAAGCGAACAAGCACAGCCCTCAAGCTTAACGAGTTTTACTCATCAGTGTTCTGTAAACAGACACATTGTGTAAAATTGTCTGTTGCCCTCAACGTTTGGACAAAGAGGGGGTGCGCCCAATGCCTGGGTATTTTCTTACATTTAATACCACAGTGTTATGTTGATAGCTACAAACTGTTACATTCAGCTTTGTGTCATAAAAGTTGTCAAGTAAATAATAAACTCTGAAATGGTCAAATGTCATGGACGTCACCATGAAAAAATTTCACTATGGCATGATTTTTCTAGAAATATTTGTGACCATGTTTTTAAGGTTCACGGTGAATCGGAATGTAGATGTATGTATTATTGCTTGACCTGTTCATCACAAGTGGTTATTATTGTTTGTGTGATTTCCAATGTTATTTTAATTTGAAATGCAATTGTACTGGAGTACTTTATTGTAAATGAATCACAAATATAGGAGTCACTGGATACTAAATAGTAAAAACGGAAAATTGCAATTATACAATACTAAAGAATATTAAGCCAACATGTATAATTCAAAGATGTTGGGTTACAACCAGTAATGCTTGAATATGTTTTGTATGTGTTTGCCGTCCTCAATTCTGGTCAAGAAATTCACCCGAAGATGCAAGACGTTTAGTTTGCAACGACATACACTATCGGTAACTAATGAGTGGAGAGAGGTCTGGATAAAGAGAAACACTTCTCATGTTGACCGGGGAACGTGCAGTTGTTTTGCTGTCAATCTTTCTACATCTCTCGAAGTTGAATCGTGTTCTTATTTTCTTAACGCTAGGAGGCAACTGTTTGAATCCGCATTTTTTTCTCTCTCTCTCATCATTGTGTACACTAAGCGTGTGGACTAGAGTGCAGGGTAAATAATGTGTCAACGTGATTGAGCGAAACACTCAAAACCAAGAAATGCAATAGTTAAAAACATTCTGTGATAACACGATAACAACTATTAAGGCAGGCCAGCAAAACGTAACGGAGGAAAGTGGTCAAGGAGAAATCTGTCGTTCCGACAAATATGTTCTGAAGGGAAGTGAACTCAGCGGGATGAAAGTGATGTTGAAGATCAAACGACTGCGGCTTCTCCGTCGGACCTGCGGCTGTTTAGGGGGTCTCATCGCTTTAATTTGTCTCGCGCAAGTCCAACTCCTGCGCGTGGAAAGTGAGTGTGATTTTATTTGTACTCTTAACGCCATCGCTCATCAGAAAAAGGAATTCTAGTTTCATTTACCTACTTAATATTGTATAAATTGAAAAGCAGAGATTTTACCAAGCTGGTGCTGTGCCTGCACCACTCACGCCGTTAAATCAACATAAACTTTATAATTTTTACATAATCACAGCCTATACTGACCATGAATTCGTACCTTCTTATTCAGTTTGATGCGGTTAAGATGAAAGTGTTTCGCGTTCCGACATACACGTTTTCCTTCAAATTTACAAATTCAAATATTTCATATTAGTCCATTCGTTCGTAGAAGCGCAACTGAAATGGAACTGGACGTTTTACAAAGTGATTCCCATATTGTAAATCTGACACCTAAGATCACCGCTCTGCATCCCACCGATACCTTTATCATCACGATCCATACTGAAAGCACCTGCTGCTGCCGGAAAACACTCGGTTTGATCCGTTTCTTCTATGTAATACATTTACTTGAGTTTGGTGTCAGTAGTAATGGCCTTTATGCTTTGGAGCTTTTCATAAATTTTGGTTGTGTGATGTTGATTCCAGTGAACTAATTTACTTTCTGTTGGGTCTTACCAATATAGAGGTGGATCAATTTAAACTGCCTTGTCTTTTGTGCTCCGCAGTCATACTGAATGTCAAATGTTTTTATAACATAGAAACTATTGCACTGTACTGTTCAAATGTTGACCTTTGCATTCAGACAGTTTAACATAAAAAAATCCTAAAAACTTGACAAATATCATATTTCGCACAGTAGTTTGAATATAGCCACATTCCAAATAGATCACATAATTACATATAAATACATTTTTGTCACTTTTTAAGAATTCAGAATTGTACACATAGATAAAACCTGTCATTGTGTAGTGCGTGCAGAGCACATACACACAAATTGTACGTCTGAGTACTTGTATAGCCTGTGTAATTTATGGAAGTGTCTTTTCTTCTCAGCAGGATAATAACTTTTGGTGAATGAGGATATGACTTTGTTGATTCAGTTTGAAAGATTGTGATGGCCTTCACTACTCTACCGTTAGTGAAAGTTAATTAATCTCGGCATGAGGGAAATACAAATATTGTAAATCATTCTGAATGAAAGCGTTAGCTGTGTTACTCATTATTAGTTTATATCAACATTAAGTAGACTGTAGACAATGAATATTAGAGCAATTATTCCTCTTAGCCTTGGAAAAACCACATTAGTTCTGGCAGCTTTGTTAATACGCTGCATTACATGGAACTTATTTTGCATTTCATTTTGAAGATCTTAGCCATTCCACTTCAATATGGCTTTTGACCTCGTAGGCTTCATTTTTGGCTCTCTTTAATATTGCTTGGTAACTAGGAGCTTTCTAATGAGATTTGCATGAAAATTCCTCAGTCTGTTTCTCTCTGATACTTGGTAATTTCTGAGAAATGGGACCGTTATGTGACAATTTATTTAAACATTAAATTTAAACCTAAAGTAAAAAGTGATGCATCCACCATTTTGTATCGATGGCCACTTTTGTTTAGAAACCAAAAAACTCTGAACATGGTTTTTAAATTCTGACTTTATAGTAAAACAATTTTTTTTACCTTCCAAGGTAACTTTAGATTGAGCTCTCTGTAGACCTGACCGTGTCTGGTTGTTCAGTCCTAGAGGTTAGCCTGACCTGAAACACACTGCAGTTTAAGATGGCACACATTTCCCTCCAGTACACTGAGGAATGTAAAACTGTGGGGCTGACTTGTAACTTTCTTCTGATATATTTCGTCTGTCCATCTTAATCCCTTATTTCTACACTGCTTTATTTGCCGGTGACAGTTTGAAGTGATCTGCACAGTCATCATTATCCTCAAGTCAATTTCAATAAACTTTTTTTACGCATAAGCATAAAGATGTAGCACACACAGTATATACAGTATATGTTTATAAGAAAATGTTTAGCAAGTCAGTGAATGCTTGTCTTGAGCTAGGTATGTAATCATTATTCCTCATCATTTACAGAATTGCAAAATATTTATAGTGGGCCAGGAATCAAGTGTCCTGTCTTTTGTGGGTGGCCAAGCTCAAATGAACCCTGCTTTTTGCTAAATACTACATGTATAAGGCTTAGGGCTCCCCCAGATTCTGACCTGGGTAAGGGGTTCGAGAAATTAATTATGGTATTTAATATTATTGTGCTTAACGGGGAGTTTTTCAGAGATATGACAGGAAACAAATGGTAATATATTTGTTGAATTATGCAGTAGGTCACTGTATTGTGTACACAAGAAGCTGTACATTTCTATTTAATTTTCATGAGGTCAGAATTTGCTGAACTGGAGTATAATGTATTATAAATTTATTGTCTCTAAATTCCTGCCAC
Source organism: Chitala chitala (assembly GCA_025773905.1). Taxonomy (NCBI): domain Eukaryota; kingdom Metazoa; phylum Chordata; class Actinopteri; order Osteoglossiformes; family Notopteridae; genus Chitala; species Chitala chitala. Next base: position 261,632 of record JABJVR010000003.1, on the reverse strand, counting down.
ATGGATCAATGTCGTGCTGTTTTGCCCATTTTCTGTTCGGAGAGAACTTTAACACCACTCTGAATTTGTGTGATGCTTCCTGGTCATCCCCCACCCCATCACCTTGCCTGCGGAGTTCAGCTGGCCTCAGTTTTGTCTGTAAATCTCAACTGTGTACACTGCAAGACAAAAAGAGGGCCCCTGACTGACCTGCCAAAAAAAATTCTGGAGACTAATAAATACGTCAGGCCCTTTCCCAAGTCATGTACAAGTAGTTAAACAGATAATATTTTTGAATCAGTTTTCATTTCATTGTGGTCTCCACTTCGCAATGTAAATTAGAACAATTGAATCTGATGTAGGTAACAAGGACTAATAACTAATCCCAAACCAGGCACCTTTCTTTATTTAGCGTGATGCAGGTTTCTGTGAGAATCTTACAACCTGTGTTTTAATTCATTAGTTTCTCAATCTGAATCATGTCTTAAACATGCATGTCTGATGTGTTAATCCTATGGCCTGATCGTGTGTCTTGAGTTTACTGTGATGGTCATATTACTAGAGTTAAATTTAATGAGAAACAGGAATACTGTAAATCAGGCAACTCAATATTTTAATGCAAACAGGCAGAATGAGTGAACACTGTGAACAGAATAAGATTTGCTGTGTCTCAGATGGTCTTCCTCCCATGCTAATAAAAAATGACCTAGATAAGAGCAGACTCCTTTTCAGGCGTGTTCAAGCCAGTTGGCGTGTTTGTCTTCAAACAGCCAGTTTACTTTGCCTTCTCTGGCCCTGGACTCTTACTGATGGAACATGCAGCATTGCTGCTCTCACTGATGCCTTCAGCAGTGTCTGATCTGTCTCTCAGATGCTGGAGGGAGTCATCCCAGCATCTCTCACGTGACACAGAGGTACACATGCAGATGCTGCCGATGTTACATGCGTCTCTCAGGTGTTAATGTATGTGTCCAGGTGGATGACAGGCATGTCCCATGTGTCAGTCATATGTCGTGGGGTAATGGCTGTACCCCTGATGATCACAGGTGTGTCTGTGTGTGTGTGTGTGTGTGTGTCTGTGAGTGTGTGTGTTTATTTACATTTTAATTCTTAGACTTTTCCTGCACCTTGTAGCTTGTCTGTGTCTGCTGTAATACAGCTCAACCTGTAAGGTTCACCTTATTTCACCTGCTTATTCTTTGACCTGTAACTTTTTACACTCTATGATAGTTTTCTCCCACAGTCCCTGGTAGTCACATCTCACTTATCATCCAGCTCCTCAGGTTTAGTACATACACATTCATTTGCCTTTGATGAGCAATGCAAGCTCTTTCCAGAATATGCACAAGACGTCTTCCATTATAATACGTACACTTTTCCGAGCAAACCGTTTTAAGAATTAGTTTCAGAATATTTGCACGTCTGTTACCCATATGTCCATGTTGTCTAATCATTTAGAGTTGGGAGTGATTCAGAGCCCATTCTGTAAAGTGGCACACACTTAATTCCTGTTCGGGATGCCAGGTCATCATGTAGACCCCACACACTCTAGCGCTCTCTTACACAGAGCAAAACCCACAGACCTCTCTGCTAAACCCAAGAGGACTTCATTCTCATGGTGGAAACTGCCTGCAAAAAAGAGCAAAAAAATCCAGTGGTCATTAATCATAACTGATGTACACTGCAAACAGTTTAAACAAATTGAGTCTGCCGATGGGAAACTGGTGCACCTATCTTTAAATCTTTAACATCACATATTTGTCCTTCTTCATCAAGAAGACATATATTTTGTCACTCATGCACATTGGCTGGACCATCTGGAATAGATCAGATGTTGATTTTGCCCTTATATGGTGGAGCAGCCTAAGTCTAGTAAACAGTATTACAGGAAAATTATCAACCTGTTATCAATCTGTTGCTGGTATAAAACTATAAACCATAGGTATGTCACTTTACATGGTTTACATCCATTTTAAGCAACCTTGTTAAGCTTGAGGCCAGTGCTTTCAGTAGACTCCCGATTTGAAAGAAATTTTAATATTTTAATTATTAATAAGAGCAAAAGTGCTTTATTCTCTTTACATCTAAAAATGTTTGGAATTTGTAGCTGTGCTGGTACACGTCTGCTCCCTTGGTACAAAGGCTCTCTTGCATCATCGTGTACATCACACTACTGCAGTATTACTGTATATCTGCTCTACCTTTAAAATGGCCGGTGTTCTTGACCGCACTGCACCTTGTGTTCGCCTGTGAAGTGTTAACCACAATGAGTATGTGTACGTGTGTAAGAACAAAAGAGCCAAATCTCTGGATTCTGTTGTTCCGTTTTCCCTCACAGGAACAGGTTCTCCTGCTTTCGTCAGGTCTTCGCGGAGGCTGCTGCTCAGTCGTGAACAGAACTACACTGCTCATCCCAGAGAAAGTGAGTCCCGGCACCCAAAAATATTCAGCTTGTCTGCATGCCTGGAATGTTCCAGTCTCTCCATCTTTAAAACAGCAAACTGTGACGCTTCGCTGTAGAAAACAACTTTAGGCATTGAAATCTTCAACTGCGAATACTGGTCTGAACTAAACGTTCTTAAATTTATAATGCTTCTCACACTTATGTTTTTTGTCAAACTTCCGATGCAATATTCTTGTTTAGCAGCAAGATAAGATTTTACAGTTGCGCAATCACATCAGTGCAGCAACATGTCCAAAGCGTCGTACTGTTCACCATGTTGCTGTTTTATGTTTGTTTTGTGGAAATGCTTTCTGGCTAATTGCATTGCCAGCGTACATGTTTGCTGCAGCTCTTATTCGGACCAGTTTGCAGACCCATCTAAGCAAGACGCAACAAGAGTCCGCAGCGGTGATGATACAACCTGTGTTGTTGTGTTGACTCAGATTTGAGGTTATAAGAGTCTCACACAACACTGTGCTGAGCTGAACTGCAAAGCAGAACCACAGATGTGTTTTTCTACAATGTTTATTGCGTTTCTTGCTGAAGAATATATATTGAGTTAAGGAAGGTTAATTCTAGACCACAGACATGTTAACAATTAATAGAACTGCTCGAAGTAGAAACATGGTCAAAGTCATTTTACACTGACACGTACAGCCTTTTTGGCTGGTATTGGAAGATGTGTCAGATTTTTATTTGCCGTAGCTGCGTTGGAACACTGGGGAGCTATAAGTGGGTCCATCTCCTCAATTACAGCCACTGGAAGGTGCGCTGCATAAACTTTGACCGAACGAAGACACTGTCTGGAGAGACGGAAGGACAGCGTGATGGGGGCTGTGTTTAGGAACCGAGGGATGGAAGTATTTAGAAAAAAGGTAAACAGCAAGTAAACATTAAGCATGGTAGAGGGTGAGAATGAGTGGTAGAAGCTCTGCAAGAGGAGAGCAGGTAGCATGCGTCACACAAAGGAATCCTGGCATGCAGTAGATGGGGCATCTTTTACACATCTTCTGTCTCCGTGGATGACAGAAAGTGACCGTGAGTCTGCCCTAAGTCCCTGAATAAGGGCCAGAGCTGTGCTCTGTAAAATGGCTCTAAGGGACAGCACTATGAGATTAGTCCATGACCTACACCGACACAGTGTAACATTGTATTTCCTCAGTAGCCACTACCCAACCATGTGGGTAAAAAATAGAAGTCATTCATGCAAGCCTACCCTCAGCTGGTACATTAAATGGTATGTAAAATGTCTTGGCTGTTAAGTGCATCCTTAACAGATACAAACTCATGTTACAGATTTTTTTTGTTCCGAAAAGGATAAGCCCTTTGTTATCAAAATGCATTCCCCCTCTTGACGTCTGCTTTAAGGTTCTGTATTGCACATTTATTAGCAGAAGCACCTTTAGCACCCTCTCTTCAGGGCAGTGCTAAGGAGCTGGCAGTATGAACAGCCCCACCAGGTCGACTACATTCCTCACACACTGCAGGCCGCATGTTCGCACACAGAGCCAAGTGGAGGAACAGCATAGCTGTTACAGCTGGAGCCAAGGCCACAAAGCTATTGGTTAGTGGAGACGTGCCAGCAAGATTAAGCTGTTCCCGTCACAGAGGAAAGGAGTCAGCTGTGCTCCTCTGAGCTGGAAATCTCAGCTGCGTGCCGCTTCTGATGTGGTTCGGTCTCAAACCCTTCAGGGCAGCAAAACTGGGCCTTTACTCTTGGTATGTTCTTTCACTGGTCAAGACACAGCAAAACTTATGGCTGGCACCCGGCTATCCTTTTCACACGTTCTTCAGGAAATAATTTATACTATTGATTGATAGTCAGTTTTTGCTCTCAGATGTCCCAAGGGGATCTGAATAATCTGTATAACACCATTCTAATGCATTAATGCAATAAATGACCTTTTAGCATAGGAAACACCTATGCAATAAAGGCAGGGATTTCCAATAAACTTTTTTTTATGTATGGAAAGATTAACAGCCCAAATAATTTAAGTTTTATGTAATTCCTACGCAAATTACCTCATACATCTGCAAGACGTATTTTGTTTCGTTTAAAAAGTTTAGGAATAACTTTAAGGTCGTAAGGTGAAGGACTTTATGTGTGTAAAGATCTGTGCCGTGGAACCTACATTACTGTTCACCATAAAGTCGTTTATTGCTTTACTATCCAGACAGTGTGTCAGTCACAGACCAATAACTTTGGAGGTCCAGAGCAATGCCCGCAAGTTATGAATTAGATTTTTCTTCCTTTAATTTGATTCTGCATATGTTGTCATTTGATTTTTTTGGAGTTAGTGGAGAAAAATACAGTTCATTTGGGCATTTAAAAAACACAAACATATCAAACACAACCTTTTTATTGACCATGAAATGCTGCTATTTAGTTGTACTGAGAAATGTGGCTAACTGCAGTTCTGAGGACATCTGCAACAAAATGAATCCTAAATTTGTGTGGATCCATGCAGTCTTATCAAGTGGACAACCTTTCTGTTTTCACTTCTGTTTCTCCACTCCATATACGGGCAGGAGCATTTATACACAGCTGAGAACCCTTTGAGGCCCACGTTACTAGGCAACGAAATGCATGGTTTTAACATCTGTGTTTCAGTGGCCAAAAGCCTGAGACAGACAGGCCGGGACTCACAGGACAGTGTCGACGAATAAAATAAATAGCCTGTATTTATAGACGTGTCAATATCATTGGCACAGGGGTTCTTTATGCATTGATTTGTTTACTTTGGCTGAAGAGAGTTGCTCCATTGAATTAATTTTCCATCTAGGTTATTTTAATACTGTGAGGAGATGGAAGAGCTGGCAAGCTGTTTAGGAATGTTTGCCTTGGGAATTTTCTTTACTTTCAAAAGAACAATTTATTATGGCTATCTAATAGACGTCACTCCACCAGTTTAAATGCAAAGAAAGACTCGGGTCCAGTACCTTCAAAGAGTGTAAGTGCTGCCTTAAATATAGATAGCAGAAGGTGAGGATTGAAATTTAAGGGAAAATACAGAATTTTGTACAACTCAAATGTACTCAAATTAGCTCTTAGAATGATTCATATTTCATTGTTTTTATTTATGTTTTGCTGTCAGCCCGGGCATCAAAGGGACAGACTAGCTGACCTTAATATACAGACACATGACTTACAAGGAGATAAAGTCTCCCTAAAATAATTTGAACAGCTATAATTCTTGCTTAATGAATGAATGAAAAAAAAAATTGTTTCAGATTTTCTGAAATTCTGAAGAAATTTTTGCTTTCAGTATATTGGAATAAATGACAATAAATGTGGTAGATATTTTGCTACCTGTATTTCAGGCACAGCTGTAGATTGAATACATAGATTTAAGAGGTACTGTTTTTCTTAGTGATTTCACAAGTTAACTGTTTATTTCTGGGAAATACAAACATGACGCATTCCTTCTCCTGCTCTGCCTTATTGAGTCCACACTTCTCTTCCCAGCTCACTCAGTGTTGGCTTTCTGTTAGAGCTGAAATTCAGTTCATTTCAATTTATTTTTATATAGTGCCTTTTACAACTATGTGCCTCAAATTGCTTTACAGAAGGAATTGTAGAGGTTAAAGATAAGCAATAGGAATAAATACAAATGAAGTCAGACAACAGTAGAAGAGAAAACCATGATCACAAGGAGAAAAATTTTAGATTTATCAATTTCTGACAAATTATTACGTTAGTAATATGATACACTCAAATTTAAATGGAGAGTAAAGGGAGAGATTGTGTAGAGGTACAGATGAAGTTTTAAAAGTGTGTTCAATGCTGCTGTACAAACATATGTGAACAAACACAATAGCAGTGTGTGCACGAAGATGCATGCAGACAACTCTGAAGTTAGCAGACCTCAGACATAATGACATGGGATGGCTCAAGGGTGATGGTGGCACAGCTGGAAAAGTATAGGAAGATGCAGGCACAGAGTAGTAGACTGACAGAACATCTCTACTGAGGAGCAGTGCTATAGCAAGGTCAGTCATAATGCCAGCCCGACCATCTTTTGTAGGAGTATGAGGAAGGCTGTCAAGTTTGTGGGTTCTGAAGACTACCTTCACAAGAGAGTTCCGCTCTGGCACAACAGACACCATCTAACATCCCAAGAGAATTGAAACCATAGCCACTGTCTAAATACCACTGTCAGTCAACAGCCACTCTGTGAACACAATATCCATGACAGCAGTAATGATGTAGACAGCATGTCAAAACCTTAACCTGAACCCTGTTTCTATGTGATTGTTTTCAGTTGCCTTAGACTTTTCAGACACAATTTCATGAGTAGGTAAATGCACAGGAGAGCTAAAAATAAAAGAGAAAGAAACGTTTAAATCTAGTTATACTGTGAATTCTTTTACAGCAAAGGATTTCAGTGCATAATTTCCTCCTACTGGGTCATGTTCACCCAAACAGAAATTACACAAAATGCTATGTAATTATAATTCGAGACTTGTTAATTGTAAGGCTGTTTGCATATGAAAATTAAATTAAGCAATCAGAAGTGTTATCATACACATATTACTCTGGTGCATATTACTCTTGAGTGGGATTGCGCTCCACCGCCAGGTGAAAAAGCTGGCTGCTGTTAAATTATGGAACAGTTGAATGTAGCAGTAAGACCTAAACTAATTAGACTTCACATGAACATTCCTTCTATTATGTCCCATGGTAATAAGCACTCGAGGTCAGATGGTTATGTCACCACACACAGGATGCCCTGTGATGTCATTGCTGTACTTGTACTTCCTGTGGAGCTGTTAGCCATGGCCTGCCCTGTCAGGGTCAACTGCCCTGCTGGGTGTGCATTGTGCAGTTAGCTTCACACCTGCACTCCGCTTCTTGCAGCAGGCACTGTTTCTGTGGAAACCTTAACTGCCATGCGGGTTTTGTCCCCACCCAGCGGAGTTCCCTGATGACATCTTCACCCCAGACGAGCGCCGACGGGGAGCGGTCTTGCTGCATGTTTTCTGTGTGAGTGGTCATTTTCTGCCTGTCACCTTTACCTGGGGGGAATTAGTGACTTCATTCAGGTATTTATTAGGCCTCTGTTACTTCAGAATCCTCTTATTTAGTCATGATATTTGGTAGACTAATAGATAAGTAATACTGTGACTGAACATGTTCGGGTAATGTGCTGTCTCACTTGACCTCTCATTATGGTGCTACTTTTGCCCAGTTTACCTCAGCTCTATTGATAAGCAGTGCGGCAAGATTTTACATTGCTCTGTTTCTAGCATGTGCGAAAGAATTTTAGGTTTTCAGAGGCAGCGATATGTGTATTTTCAAACGTTTCCCCACGCCCTGTTTACTAACTTTAAGATGACCCTGTACTCTGAATGTGTAATTCTGAGTGCATGGCTCAGAGATGATCAGAGACCACAATGTATACTCCCCATGGTGTATCTCCACCAACATGGTGTAGCTCCACCACCATGTATGCTTCCAATGGTGTATGGCATCTCCACCACCATGGTGTATCTCCACCACTATGAATACTCTACATGGTGTATGGTATCTCCACCACCATGATGCATCTCCACTTTCATGTATTTTCCCAATGGTGTACGGTATCTTTACCACCATGGTGCATCTCCACCACCATGTATATTCCCCATGTACACTTTCCCTCTGTCACTCATTCTCCCAGCGCCCTGATCTTTTTACATGCACTACAGAAGTGGACGTTCAGCCCCCTGACGGACACCACAGCACTCCTAGTGGAGTCCTAGTCTCCACCACACTCGACTTGCAGCTGCTATGAGATTGTCCACATGTGCATATGGAAGCGCTGGGCAGCATGCACCCACCTCACCTATGTGCACACGTTCCTCTCACTCACCCCCTCACTCTGTCTCTCCAAGGCTGTCTACATGTTCTACGCACTTGCCATCGTCTGCGATGAGTACTTTGTCCCATCCCTCGAGAAGATATCAGAGGTGAGGAATGAAATCCATAACAGATATTATAGATGACTTCCTATGAAAGGTATAACAATTAAGATAATTGTCCAAATCCCTTTTTGACAATTTTGATAATTTCTTTCAAAAAAAAATCTCTTGCATAATTCATCATTCTGCTTCAAGCTGTTTGTGCTGACTTGAAAATTTGAAGTTCAAATAATAAAAAGTGGTTGTTTGAAGAGAAGTGTTTAACATTTCACAGCACAACTGGCAACAGAGCGGGTAAGTATGGCAGTATATTAAGCGATCCTGTTAATTAGCAGCCGCTTCATCACAGTTTATTCCTGTTTACTTGGAGTGTGTTTAGTGGTTAGTCATGATGCTATTTAAAGAGAAAAGTGTGCAGTTCTGATTTCTGGCTCAAATTGTTCAGTCTTGTGAAAATGTCAGTTATTGTAATTCAGTTTTTATGTGAATCTTACCTTCATTGTTTGTTTTCCAGACCTATGAGATAACTGTGTTGCATGAATACTATGTGCTTGTAACATACTGATTCTCAGTCCTCTTGCAGAATCTTAAGCTAAGTGAGGATGTTGCAGGGGCAACATTCATGGCAGCAGGCAGCTCCGCTCCAGAACTCTTCACCTCTCTAATTGGTCAGTTGACCCCTGTGCGGTTTCTCTGTTAGGTGTTTTCGTACATAGTATGCAATCCTTATAATTCTTACCATTTTCATTTTGTGTGATGTTAAGTGTTCTGCATGTCATTGTAAATATCCTGCAATTCCACTCCTATCCATTAGATGTCACCTTAGTCATCCATCCATTGCTTTTCTATAAAGTGTCTATGTCGCGTAGTCTATACCAACCTCTGAAATGTAATTAAACTCTATAGCTTTAATTCATTTAGTTACTTAGGTTGTAACAGTATATCATGTTGTATTGAAAACTCACAGTCGTAGACCCAGAACTTCTTTTACTGATCAAACTGAGCCAGAATCCACAGTTTGTATCCGTTGTCAGGTGACAGGTAAAATATCCAATACTCCAATAACATTCAGGCTAGATCCAATGCAAGATAAAGGAAACACACAGAGACATAAGGATAAGGAGAATCCAAAAGAACAGGAAGCATAATGCTGGAAACTGAAACAGAATGCTGAGACAAAAGGCATAAATAGGTTGGTCAACAGCATGAGCAATGTCCTACACATAAATCACAGTTAAACACACGTGGGCTGTGTACTATGGTGACAACCAAAACCACAGAAAAGCTGTCACCAGGATAATATTACACAAAATCACTTTGCCTATAAACATCAAGGGCCCTGGTGTTCAGATCATACCTTAGACACTAAGGGTCCTGGTGTTCAGATCACACCTTAGACATCAAGGACCCTGGTGTTCAGATCACACCTTAGACATCAAGGGCCCTGGTGTTCAGATCACACCTTAGACATCAAGGACCCTGGTGTTCAGCTTGTTATGAAAGTCTTGGCCTGCATGACTTGAGTCTTTGCAAGGCCTGGGGCCTGTGGACACTGGCATTAGTCCTACTGGCCCAGTCTGTAGCCCAGCCTGTATTCCATGTTGTATGGGAGGAGTGTTCTCATGTGCCCGTGTTAGTAAACAGGGATCTTGTGTGTTCTGGGAGTCCTGGTCTGTTGCACGTTACATACATGCTTCCTCAGCACATATACGTGTCCAATGCCAAACATTGAGTTGCATGTTCCGTGTGTCACTCACCACACCAGCAACCATCAAACCAACAAAAGATGTGTTTCAGGATACACACAACCGAGCCTGACGTTCAGGATCTTCTTCAAAGAAAATTGCTCGTCAATAAGGTTTTCTCTTCCAGGTGTCTTCATTACCAAAGGAGATGTTGGCGTGGGCACAATTGTGGGCTCAGCAGTCTTCAATATTCTCGTCATCATTGGCGTGTGTGGAATATTTGCCCGCCAGGTACAGCTTTGCATCTCAGTTATACCTGTGGAAACCCCAGGAAAAAGCCTTTGTTCATCAACATCTCTACAATGACTTTGTGTTTTTTGACATCAGTAAAACACAAAAATTCTACCACACAGCAGTATACATGCTTTTATCACACTTCAGAGTAGAACGTCAAGAAAAGAAGTGTTGGGAGTGGGATGTTTTATTTATATTAATTTAAAGAGTCTTTAATATGTTTTACATTAATGATCTGTTGACATGTATTTGTAAGTCTGGAATGTGGCAATGCTATAATGAAGTAATGATAATTATGGTGATATGTCTGTAAAAAAGCATGTTCTGAATCATGGTTGATGTTCAATACTTTGTTTGTCCTCATGGTGATGTTCCTGAGGTTGTGAGCTCGCTCTGTTCGTCCTCATGTTGACGTTCCCGAGGTTGTGAGCTCGCTCTGTTTGTCCTCATGGTGATGTTCCTGAGGTTGTGAGCTCGCTCTGTTTGTCCTCATGGTGACGTTCCTGAGGTTGTGAGCGCGCTCTGTTCGTCCTCATGCTGACGTTCCCGAGGTTGTGAGCTCGCTCTGTTCGTCTTCATGCTGACGTTCCTGAGGTTGTGAGCTCGCTCTGTTTGTCCTCATGGTGACGTTCCTGAGGTTGTGAGCGCGCTCTGTTCGTCTTCATGCTGACGTCCCTGAGGTTGTGAGCTCGCTCTGTTTGTCCTCATGCTGATGTTCCTGAGGTTGTGAGCTCGCTCTGTTTGTCCTCATGCTGACGTTCCCGAGGTTGTGAGCTCGCTCTGTTTGTCCTCATG
>JABJVR010000003.1:233294-250435 GCA_025773905.1 Chitala chitala | reverse complement strand
CTGAGGTTGTGAGCTCGCTCTGTTTGTCCTCATGCTGACGTTCCCGAGGTTGTGAGCTCGCTCTGTTTGTCCTCATGGTGATGTTCCTGAGGTTGTGAGCTCGCTCTGTTCGTCCTCATGCTGACGTTCCCGAGGTTGTGAGCTCGCTCTGTTCGTCTTCATGCTGACGTTCCCGAGGTTGTGAGCTTGCTCTGTTTGTCCTCATGCTGACGTTCCCGAGGTTGTGAGCTCGCTCTATTCGTCCTCATGCTGACGTTCCCGAGGTTGTGAGCTCGCTCTGTTCGTCCTCATGCTGACGTTCCCGAGGTTGTGAGCGCGCTCTGTTCATCTTCATGCTGACGTTCCCGAGGTTGTGAGCACACTCTGTTCGTCCTCGTTCCCGAGGTTGTGAGCGCGCTCTGTTTGTGCTCACTGATTTCCCCCTCTGCCCTCTAGACTATCTCTCTCACCTGGTGGTCTTTGTTCCGTGACTCCTCCTACTACTTATTCTCCGTGCTGGCCCTCATCTTGGTGAGATTTCAACCTCGTGGCACTTAAATGACGTATTGCCATTTTTGCCTTGTAAAATACATGTTGACAATAAGATTAATGACCGATAAGCCAAGGATAGTGACGTAGTTAGCTACTAATAGGATTTTTATTGCTTATCTGCTTAACTAGGGTAAATCGTGGCTAGAGGATGACGCACTTCCTAAATTTTGTGTCATTTGTTTGTGTAGGTCATCTACGATGAGTTGGTTGTCTGGTGAGTGTTGTTTCTTTTAACACTTACGCCATATGTCCATATGAAGCCATTTCACATCAGATAAAGAGCCACCCAGGTTGGCTGTTTGAATAGCCCATCTTGTCTGCAGTCTGATACAGTGTAACAGGAGTTGGTGGTGGGGGGTGTTTCTGCATCAGATGACAGGCAGAGGAGGACCAGGATTCTTGCTTCTCCCAGCTTTTGTGTCTAACACACCCTGCCTGCCACTCTTCCTCTCTTACAGGTGGGAGTCTGTGTTGCTGGTTGGCATGTATGGGCTGTACATCCTCATTATGAAGTAAGTATCCCCCATGTCTGACAGCTACATGCTCCCAGGTGGAAGAAGACATTTGTGCCCACCTCTTTCATTACCATCAAATGCTTTGCTTTTTGTGATCATTTCCTCAGCCGTTCTACAGTTTTATGGTTCCCAGCTGCTGTGGACACATAATCACACTGACACTGGTCACACTCTTCCGTTCTCTGCTGTGCCAACATCCCAATAGCCTCGACAGCCACATACACTCAAACAATGAATGGGACAAGGGGGCAAAGTTGTTAAGGACCTGTGTTGCTTATGGCATTCTGGGGAGGAGCACATCTGTTGTACCTTTGACACTTTAATATGCAGTCCTTCAGTAAATGTTAATACGGCGTAAGGGTAACCATTCGAGTTATGATAATATCATAAACCTGAGTAATAAAAGTGGTACCAGAACTGAAACTGGGAGTTCAGTAAATTCTTTGTATGTCTTTATGTGTATGTGTGGCTGACTTTTAAACAGGTTAATATATAAACTACTCCTGTCAGGTTCAACAGCCAGATTTGTGGCTTTGTGGAGCGAAGCTGCAGAGGGCCTTGCTCATTGTGCAGGGGTGCGGGCATGTCCAGAGATAGCATGGCGGGAGACATGGGCGCAAACGGTGACTCCACCACCATGCTGACGAGGAAAGGTGAACAGCAGCTTTGATTTGGCCCAGAATATGACTTCCCTGCACACCAAAAAGTATGGGATGAGGGGACATTTCGCTCAGCGATAGCATCCCCCTCCCCCACAGGTGGGGTTCCAGGAGACGGGCCTCCTGTTGTGATGGTCGACGAGCTGCTCAGTGTTCACCAGCGCCAGCTGACCTTCTCCGAGGCAGGGATGCGTGTCATGATCACGCGCCACTTCTCCCCTCGCACACGCCTCAGCATGGCAGGACGCCTGCTCATCACCGAGGTGATGGGACCAAAGCACCTTAACCCTAAGAGGGTTCCATGTTCTTATGAAAGCTAATAGAAGTATATGTTATACTGCCTAAATGCTTGCAATAATGTCAAGTATTGCATCATTAATATGTATACCAGAATGAGAAGAAATAATGATGTAAATTAGTATTCGGAAGTGAACCTAAAGTAGGTTGAACAATTTGACATTTTTCCAAACCTCCTGAGGATGGCTCACATTTGAAATGTACTGACCCTAGATCTGTTATTCAGTCAAACAATGCCCTAAAAGTGCTCTCTGAACCCTAGAATGTGTATATAATTTACCCATGCTGTATGCTGCACTTGTTATGCATTTTGCTTTTGGTATAACAGCCCGGAAACAGACCTGAGACATATTTACACTGATGTAGAGGAGACTATGTCATTCTAAGAATGTACTCATGAACACAAATTGTTCAGTGGAGTTACTGGGGCAAAGGAACACACTGTCTGAACCCTGTCACTTTACCTACAGCGGCAGCACCTGGCACAGAACTCAAGGGGAAGCAATGGGGGCACAGTTAGTGCCTCAGTGAACTCTAGTGGTCCAGATGGCACTAGCGACCTCCCAACAGACACAAGACAGCCCTCAGAGGGGGCAGATGGGAGGAGTGAAAGTCAGCCAAAGGGGGATGCTGGCACAGTGGGCAACAGTGGGCCTGCTGAGGAGGAGGAGGAGGAAGATGAAGAAGAAGGGCTGTTCCACCCACTTCGGATACCAAGTGAGTGTTGAGTCCTGGGTTGTAATTCATGCTTGTGTCAAGTTCTGGAACATACATGGCCACCTTTCTGCCTTTATTCATTCCCTGCTTTGTGTGATATTGCTTCAAGTGTATGCTGTTTCATTAATTACTGTGTGTACTCCAACCACAGGGGGGCGCTGTGACTGCATGAAGTGGCTAATATCCTGGCCCCTTAGGCTGCTGCTATATTGCACTGTGCCCAACTGCGTGCTTCCACGGTGGCACCGGTGGTTCATGGTCACGTTTGTTACCTCCACGTTGTGGATCGCTGTTTTTTCCTACCTCATGGTGTGGATGGTAAGACTCACTAAGGTGGATTCACACTTTAGTTGATGATCTTCTCCAGGGCGTGGTGACTGTGAAAGAACTAGTATTGTTATTAGTATACAGTCTTTTAACAGATGATTTCTTAAGTCCAAACTTATATGTAATGCATTGGTATAACACAAAAAATATAATTATGAAGTACCATTGGCCTATCGCGTGCGTTTATATTTATGCGCAGCATAAGGGTCTTACAAATAATAACCGAGCATTAACAGCTGGGTTCAGTAGCTGGTGTTAGCACAGCATGTTACTTTAAGATGCATGATTTTCAAGTGTCTGAACGGTTTTACTGGGTGCAGATGGAGGAGAGGTTGAGGGAGTTTGAGGGCGACCCCCTCGGGGCAGTCACTTTGCGATCTGTGCCTCTCCAGGTCACCATCATCAGCCTCACGCTGAACATCCCCGACTTCATCATGGGCATCACGTTCCTGGCTGCCGGTACCAGCGTGCCCGACTGCATGGCCAGCCTCATTGTAGCCCGGCAAGGTGCCAGCCACCTTTCTCCTCTCTCTGCCATCATTAAGTATTTGTAGATCTTATAAAACAAATCTGTGCTGTAATTACTGTAAAATCTGAAACACTGTGTAGCTCTGACCCATCTTATGACTAGGCTTGTGCACTATACATAGAAAAAACCTCTTACAAGGTGTTTCCAGGCTGTGGGTTTGTTAACCACATAAACATCACACTGTTGTACTGCCTCACTGTCGACGATATGGCAACAAGGCAGAAACAACCTGATTTTTACAGCTGTATTTATTGTCTGTATGTTTGTAAATTCGGATTTAGTTTTTTGTATTTAAATTTAACCCTGCTTCTGTTTACGTCAGTGTAATTTTTTATCTCGCTGTTCACACTTCATGGTTTTGCCTGAACTAGTATAATTTGAAACTGACGATGAATGTAATTTAAATTAATATTTATCCATTAATACTGATATTTAGCACATTTTAACTGCTTGTTATAGGACTACTTCCTTTGAAATATGTCTGTTCACCACTATACACAGAGAAAAATTTTCCAAATTTGTTTCCAAGCAATAGAGTTTGGTCACTAATTATAGGGCTATTTTAATTAGCACCTATTAAACGCCTGTTATTAGCCTACTGAACCAAATTTTGTACAGCTTGATTCTGAAGTAAACTTGTGGGTTATATGTGTGATTTTAGATTTTTATATAAAACCAAAATCAGAGATTTGAATGTGAACTACACATTGTTGCACATTATTTTAAGAATTTTACAATATACCTGTTCATGACTAATAAATAATCTGACAAATGGGTGCAAAATGTTAGAGCTAATTGCTGAAGGTGTTGAAGCTGTTTTGATCACTCTCCTTCTCCCCCAAGGCTTCGGAGATATGGCAGTATCAAACTCCATAGGCAGCAATATCTTCGACATCCTCCTGGGGCTGGGCTTTCCTTGGGTACTGCGCACTCTACTGGTGGACTATGGATCAGCGGTACATACTTAAAGTCTGCCCTTTTGTGTGATTCTGTCTCTCTCATCTGTGTTAAATTATAAGTGTGTGCAGATACACAAATATCGTAAATGTATCTAACAAACAGAGTTGTCATCAGCACAAATTGAAGCTTTTTTTCTATTTGACTTCCCTGTTTTCTATGTTTTCTGTGTCCTTTTATCTTTTCCAGCATATAGTTCAAATGGTCCCATATTGAGAGAGACAAAGCTGCTCTGTCTGATTTTAGTCACTCGCTGTTGACAACAACTAAGACTTAACAGCTTCATGGCAAATGCACTTCCTATTTGTAAACAACCTCTTCAATTATGCTGCGTAGCACAGAAGACAAAAGTTAAGACAAAAGACCTCAGTTAAGACAAAAATGTCTGCATTTTCACATATTGTGTTTTTTTTTTTTTATTTTATTAATCCTTTATTAATGCCACAACAGGAAAATTTGTTCTCTGCATTTAATCCATTCTCTGGGGCAGCAGTGGGCAGCCATTATACGGTGCCTGGGGAGCCTGGAAAAAAGACACTTCCACATCTTACCACATCTTGAGCAACCAGGCCACATTTATACATTGTTACTTTTAATTGTTTATATTGCACCACAAATTTTCATATTGCTGTTTGGGTTTTGGGTCTTCCTGCCTTTCTAGGTGTCCATCAAAAACAAAGGGCTGGTGTACTCTGTCGTCCTGCTCCTAGCATCTGTTTTTCTCACAGTAAGTACCAGATATCACTGGTGATCACCGGATACCCTCAGGTACATACATACTCAGGTAAAGAGATACAATGGGTGAATACAGCTCCACACTCTGCACAAAACACGTG
Organism: Chitala chitala; assembly: GCA_025773905.1. Taxonomy (NCBI): domain Eukaryota; kingdom Metazoa; phylum Chordata; class Actinopteri; order Osteoglossiformes; family Notopteridae; genus Chitala; species Chitala chitala. The sequence continues at coordinate 245,067 of JABJVR010000003.1, read as the reverse complement.
TCAGTTTCAAAGAAGAGAACATGATGACCGGGGCATCACGCAAAAATGGTTAGCTGTTGTGAAATGTTTCCTAGTTACATCACATACAGGCCCCTGCATTGTCATCTTTCACAATCTGTATGTCTTTATGGCACAGTATAGCCCAGAGAGGCATTCCTGTCAGGGGTGGAAATAACAAGTCAAGTGGTACAGTTTAAAACCACATTGTAAGAAAACAATTACACCCATCTCACATTCTTAACATTGTGCAACACTGCCTTACAAGAAACCAAGCGAGATATGCTGAATACAGCCTCTGTCTTAGTAGTAAGACCATCTTCAGTCAATGTGATTAATTTATGTATAGGTAGTAACTCCCCTTAGTGTTTTTTTAGGATATTTGACTTCTTTAATGTGTCAGGACTGCAATCTCTTCTCTCTTGTGAATTTACTGTCCTTCCTTACTTGTGTTCACACAGTCAGTTCTTCTCCTGGTGTCTCCCCTCACACACCTCTGTGTTGTTCAGGTACTGAGTGTTCACCTGAATCACTGGAAGCTGGACCGGCGCCTGGGGTCAGGCCTGCTCTTCCTCTACGCCATCTTCATCCTCTGCTCCATACTCCTGTATGTGCAAATGTAATGCGCCCAACAAAATAAACAAACACATTTGGGGCATTTGCAGAATGATGCCCCTTAAGGGGGCGCACTGCTGTTAATGTAGCACTGATACAGTCTTTTTGTTTGTGAACTATTGAGAGAAAAATGTAGGTACACTTAAGCATCCTGGATTACCAGCGAGAACCTTGGATCACCAGTAGCCATATTACCAGTCAGCGCATGGAAATACAGCTGAAAGGCTGTGATGGAATCCTACCTTGTCTTTCTCTTGGGCACAGTCTGAGTAGCTAATGTGGCTCGTTGTCAGTGTGGTCTGAGCTCAGGTCCTCTGAGCTCAGGTGACACGTTACATTTTCCAGTCTTACTCAGACAAGCTACTTGTTGCTATATCAAAGGAATCCTCCATCGGCGAGGAGTTCCCCTGACTCACAGGACTTGTTGGTTGCCTCTTTAACCCTGCACCAAAGAGACTGACAGCTTTCTCATGAATACAACACACCAAGCGGCTTGACACGAGCATATTATTTTAAATCCTTGCACCTCTGTGGCATTCAGAATACGGTATGGAGCATGGGGTCTTGACACTTTGTATATGATAAGGACTGATGTATGAAACTAATTCACTGTGTTTGGTGCAGTAGTTACATAGAAAATGTCACAAAATATTTGTGTGCATTAAATTTCCAAAATCTACACTTTGTTAAACGTGTTTTATAAAGTTTGATTATTTTTATATAAAACATGCAGTGGAAAACTATGTGAAATTTTTAATGGTCTTGATACATTTTATTCCAGAACTGTCTTGTGTACAATTTTCATTTATCACTATCCCTCACAATGCAAAGTCCCTCCCAAGGAAACAGTTCGTAATGTGAAACATTTAAAAAAATTTTCATCTTTTAACTACCGTTTCCTAAATACTCACCAACATTTTCCCAAAGTATGACTGAATATCAAGCAAATATGCACAGAAAACAGTAATATATTAGTATCTGGGTTTCTTTATAAACAGTGCTATTATTTTACTGTAGGAATAGCAGGTGTTTGTATGTTTACCTAATTTCTGTTGTTCATTGATTAATTTTAGATATGACATTTGTGAAATATAAATGAATGCAAATGTTGTCAATAATGTACTACCAGTAAAAAGACACAAATGTTTATTGTCATACACAGATAGCATTTTAAAAGAGGTTAAAACCAAAACAAATAACATTTGACTGCATGTGGCCTGTACGGTTGATCCAATAAATTAAATCTCATGCAGCGTTGAACTAAAGGGGAAGATTGATAGCCATTCTGTAAGCCAGCTGGAAAATATTTTTTTGTAAAATACTTTTGCGTTTGATTTATATCACTGAAGAAACTGATGAAAAACAGATCACTGCTAAATGAGAACAAGACTCAGCACTGAGACAAGATGAAGGCCCATGAGAGGGTTTACACTTCAGCTATTCAACCATTGAAGCATTAATTTTCAAACTAATCATCCAAGGTAAGGGACACAGAAAGCCTGTAGGGTAACCACGGTAACACAGAACACAAGGCAGGGTACACCCTGCCGGGGGCACCAGCCCAGTTTAGCAGGCGTCTTTATTAAATGTTGTCTTCATGAAATACCTGTTAACTCGATGCCAAACAAACTTAAAACAGTCCACATTTTCTCACCTGAATCTAAATATAGAACTAGATTTTATTGGGATAAATATGGTGAAGGAATAACTTTATCCAAAGAGTGAACCTGAAGTCTTTCAGGCACAAGCATTGCATTTTTTCAGTATAGATGCAAGTAAGTTAATGGAATGATAAATATTGAGTTAGGATGCAAATGAGTGTGATGTGTTACCAGGAGTGTTTGCTTTCAGTACACAAACCAGCCTGTATAGTTTGAATTGTTGGCCTTATGCTGTGACTGTAAAAAATTAAGTACAAAACTTGAACCAAATAACCTCAGTAAATATCTAGATATATAAATGTAAGTTGAGTGAACTAGGTTTAATGTGTTTGTAAAAAAAAAAAAAAAAAAAAAACTACAGAGTCTACATTCACAGGACAATTTTAACACAGTGCCTGTTTTTGTGCCTTCATATTTTGTACATATGTCACTCATTTTGCCTGAAATCTTGGCAAATTTAGGCAGGGAATATAAGACGTTATAAACTGGACTTTAGTAACGGGTTTAACTCCATTACAGCTTTATGTTTTCAACGGATCATTTTTCTTTTGTATGGTACTTGCAAATGTCCGTGAATATTTACTGAGAATCTTTAATGGCAATAAAGCAAAGTGACTGCAAAACGTTTTCACAACTACTTTTTAACAATTCTTTAACTGTATTAAAAATAATAGAAAAATAACATTAGAATTTAAACGTAGAGTTTCAAAGCAGAAAATTACGAATCATTTGCATGTACATGACATTACTCATCTGACATTCGTGTTTATAACCGTTGACTTTAAAAGCAGAAGAGCGGTATGAAAAGAGACACATAAGGTAAACGGGACTATATGCCAAACAGGAGTGACAGCACCAGACCCGCATCATAAAGCCAGTTGTTTGTATTTTGAGAGCTACTGCAGCATCGCTGGTGCCAGCTGAAAACATTCCACAGTATAGCACAGCTCAGCGGGGAAAAGCACTCAAAGGGTGCCACTTGTGTTGTGCGGCTTGCCCGAGTGTGTGGACAAATATAAACACACGGTCTTTTGCAGCGCCGAGGACTTATCACGAGTCGGCGAGATGCTGCGCAGCCCGTCGACGTCTGCCTGTGGGATCGCAAAGCACGCTCGCCGCGTGAGGTCGTTTTTGCCATTCTTGGAAAGGAGATCTGTGGTTGAGATGCGTGAGTGCGGGAGACGGTACGGGGTGAGAGAATTGTGAGTGCTCGAAAGGAAGTGTGATAAAATCAAAGCTATGGGAGCATGCAGAATAAATAAATCGCTGGCGTGATGCTTTACACAGCGTTACGAGGGGTGTCTGCAAGTGGCGAGTGAAGCTTCGCAGAGGCAGAAGTTTGTACAGCGGCTATTTTATGTGCACTCAGAGAGGTGCCTTTCATAGCTGATCGCTCCCTCACTCTGTGGTACAACACCAGAGAAGGCATATATCAGGAAGTGTACGCCAGCTCGTTAATGATGTTGGGAAGCTGTGATGCTGTGCGTAACGACTGACCACTTGCCTCCGTGAGAGTTATGACACAGCGGGCAGGCCAGCTTGCGCTTTAGCGCCCTCTACTGACTTCTCAGGCACACGCTCTGTGGCCAGGATGATGCCACTTCTACGTTGTAGAAAATAAAGCAAGCTAACTGGCTGTGGATCAGATAGAAATACTGTACTAATTTCAGAAAAAGCATGTTTTGTATGCATATAAAAGAATAAAGCCTGCTTGAGACAGTGGACATTCTATGTGATGTTCTGTTAGGATGGTTTGAGTGTTACTGTGAGAATGCAGTGCATGTTCTTTCACATGGGACCCAAGATTAATGCAAACTTGTGAAACACCACAGATACTCTGCAGGCAGTAACAGCAGTTGGACACGGATTTATAAATTAAAGGCATTCATTAATTATACCTTTTAGAAGGTACTATAATCAAACTAAGCTGGTAATAATATACATTTGATATCAACCATCATGCTAAGACTGATGATGGTTTGTGGTTTACTTGTAACAGCACAAGTTTAGTAATTCATTGTCTGTGAAAAGGGTGTACATCAAATTTTCATCACTTTTTTCATCACAAGTCATCAACGTTGAACTGTGAGTTTGAACCTCTTTTCTGCCACCACGAGGGAAAAATCATAGCAGGGATCCTAATGTTCTCTGTACAGGACATGGAAAAAGTTAATACCCAGGTGTCTGTGCATACCAACATATAACTGATTAAAAAGGACAGAAAGACACAGAAATCTCAAATGAAGAACCAAACAGAAAGAGTGTATTTGTCCTCGGGTGCATCTTTGCCTCTGGAGCGGTTTGTCTGCACGCTTACAGACCAAGCTTCCAGAATTGCACACACAGGGGTAACTCAGCACACACAGGGATAACACAGCACACACAGGGATAACACAGCACACGGCTGTGTCAGCAGCACATTGTTCGGCTGTGTCCTGAGCAAAAACAGAGTGGTCTGCGGAGAGAGGGGATTACTTTGTGTTTGCCCAGACTGTCAGAGTACCAGCCAGGCCCATGCTAGGCCCCCCGTCTGTGCCCACAAGGCCATGCCTGTTGAACAAACATCCTCCCAGAGTAGAAGTAACTAACTGCAGAGGCCTAGAGTTTAGACTGATTCAGAGGTGAGGTGTACATGAAGAAAACATTTCTAGGGAGTTTAAGAAAGGCAGCTGCTGAGGTATACAACAAATATTTAACTTAACATAAAAAGTTTCAGTAATTTATTACCAGTTATGAATGTGAAAATGGGCAACACTGTGGGTATGTTTGAATAAAAGTCCAGCTGTATTGTTAAATGGAATCATCGTTTTTTTGTTAAAGTTATTAAGGAAGAAATTACAGTATTTTGGGGGGTCTGTGACTGCATTATTGAGGTTTCTAATGACCATGCATTTCCAGTCATTCTTTAATTCACAAGAAATGATTATGACCATATCCAAGAAAGCACAGGGCGTAAAAAGTGCATGTCCCTTCTTGACACAAAAATGACACAAAAAAGGTGCACAACAGAACAAACAATATCAACAAAACAGAACAAACTAACACAGATGTAGAAGTAATGTAAATTGATAAATCAGTCAAGGCCTAGCTGAATTTAGTCCTCTTAGCTAACTTCAAACATAACATTCTTGTTGTCCTGGCAACAAAAAAAAATACTGGGCTCACTGTATCTCACCTGTACTCATCAATGCATCTACAGATTCTGCATGTGTTTAGGGAAGTCCCCAGAGTAACTCTAGAAAGGCTAAATACAGATGTAAATGCAGTATTGCACTCTTCTACAACTTTTACTCTGGATTGTTTTGCCATTGGCTTGAGTCACTTAAAATGCACCACTTAAGTAATTTTTTTGAGATATACATGCTAAAAAGAAACCTACCTCTGTTACTCAGATAAGACACTGAGACTAGAAGACAAAATGGCAAACCTTTTGTAGCACAAAAACAATTTAATACTCATTTAAATCTGTTAAATGTGAACAGGAATGTTACTGGTAATATTATTGCCAATGGGAATTACCGGGCGTAGAGGTACACAGAGAACGCTATGTGTTTGTTAGATACCACAGGCAAGTTACACAGTGGTGTTGTTCTTCACCACATTCATCTCCAGCTGTGTTGGTGACCTGGTGTGGTGTCTAGGCCTGTACTTTCTACCTTCACATCAGTGTGATTTACTAATACAGGAGCACGCGGAGACCCTGCCAGTGCTGTCTGAAGGTGACAAAAGGCAGAAGCTCTTACTTTCGCAGTGAAGCTCTTTGACATCAAAAGGTATCCAGAGCATCATGAAGACAGTTGTGGAGGACATTCTGTGAACATGCCATCCCAGACAGCCAGACTGTCCTGGCTCTCTCCAGTTTGAGCTTGCTATTTCCATGCATGATTTTGAAATGGTGAGGCTGATCTCTCATTATTTTCAGAGATTTGCTTTCAGTTCAGAGGAGCAGCTTCATGTATGTAGCAAGTACAGCTATGGTAGAGGCCCCCCAGTCATCAGGACAAATGTCTGATTCGTCCCCCAACTAAGGGACTCAGGTCTTTAGCTCAGTAGGATGATCCTTATGTCTGATAGCCGTGATAAGGTTGTGAAGTCCCAGGTTTGAATCCAGACAGAGTCGCCCCTGTTACAAATGTCACCATAGCCACTCATTTCCATATTGTTGACACAGAAACAATCAGAGCAGCTTGCCATGCACAGACTCTTTAAAACCCCCTTTAAGGGGACATACTGGATGACTCTGTCATTTCAGCAGTATACCTGTGCACCTGATAAATCCTGGTTTCTCTCCATTTACACACAGGAAATACCAAAAGCAGGAAGTGAGGTGTGGCACGGTGGTAGGGGGAGAGGAGCACTTACTCCTAGAGTCACTTTCACTGCAATCCCGTTTTGTGCCACTGTAACATGCACCACCTTCTACAGAAGGGCTGTTATCTGATTACCTGTACTTCCTCCACCGAGGGCCTGCAGATAGCTGGAAGCCCAGAGCAGCGGCCTTGCAGAGAGTCTGTTGGCCAGTGGACACCACTAGTGCACTGGAGGCTGGCAGTTTACTCATTAACTAGTTAATAAGTTGCTCCCAGTTTATTAACAGCTAAAAAACAAATAGCAATGACATCGGCAAAAGGCCATGCTGAAGCCTCCCTGGCTTCCATCATATGCTTCCATTAAGTACTCCCCACTCACTTCCTCCCCCGATTTCCATATAGACAGCATCATCTCTACAGGGCAGAAGCTACACAAATTGTAATCAAATCAGTAAATTTCACCTAAGGGTATTCCTTCACACAATGGGGGACAATAACTAGGCATCTGGATTCACCGTGCTCCCTCATGGCCTCACCGCTGCCTCGAGCGTGCTTCCGTTCCATTTCATCATTACAAACCTTCAGGCCTCCTTTATCTTTGTTCATACAGAAGGAGGAGCTGTAAGCAAGCAACATCAAAAATTGTAAGAAGCTCTGCAATTAATCTCCAGGCTTAATTTCGATACACATTTTTATAGTATGTTCCACATGATAAGATATCCCTTAATATTTTTTACAGCCTCTCTGACGCCATATGCCTTCAGCCTTCATTTGCACTGACAACACATCAAACAGAGGCATCTTACTACATGGCTAATACACAACTGGTTTTTATAAATGCTAAGCAGTTTAGAGGAAAATCAGAACAAGGATTAAAGACAAAAATGAAGGGGGAGCAAATATTAATGTAGTTGTTAAAAGGTGTTGTGTTCGTAAATTTTGCCTGTACCACTGGTAATACTAGAGCTGTGAAGAGCTGTGTGAAGCAGCGATATGCTGGGCCCAATCTGATCATGCACCATGGTTCCATTGTTCCTTGCTAAAAAATGTTCACATTTGATACCTCAAAACAATCCTTCCTATTGGAGACCCTGCAAAGGCACTTACTTAACATAATAGCTTTCCCAATGATATAATGTAAGCGATGCTTTTTGCAATTAAAATTTTGCAATGATCATGTGTAAATAAGCACAACCTGTAGGATGTCTCTGTGATTTAAATAAGTCTTTAAAGCTACACACATTACTATATTTCAGTTTTTTTATTTAAAGTAATCATTTAAAATTTCATATTGTCATTGACATTGAATAGTAAGTACAGAGCCAATGATGATTTTCTCTCACATAATCCAGTCTGCCAGATTGGTCTGTGTACACTTACTGTATATGATGTGGCCTCTTTGTCACTTAAATTAATGACATGTTTTCCCTGGGGACTTTGGAAATTTATAGATTTACAGATTTAATTCCAGTGACATCAACGGATGATTTAGAGACTCAGGTGGCTTCATTTGTAATGTGTGAAAAGTGAAAACCAAGTTTACTGAGAATATATGCAGGATAAAGGTGTCCATTCAGTACTGGTGATATTGATAAGGGCAGTGTTTTACTTTTTAACAAAATAGTACAAGTGGAGCACAGGGGACAAAACTATTGAATTGGCCTGAAATTTGACCGATCGCATATATGGGCAGAGATTAAATAGAAAAGATTATTTAATGTCATGTTTTAACACGACTGGTTCTGACACACTGCCCAGAGCATTAGGCTATAAAAACTCAGGTAAGACACTAAACATTGTCTCAGACAGTCTGGAGAAGACATTGTACTCAGGAAAATCTGGATAACATACTTAATATTCCAGTTAATAAATGAGAAAAATGAAACACCATCCAATTCACAACCAGTCATCTGCATAAAAAAATACAATGACCTAACAGAGGTTCTGAGGTTTAAGCCTTTATGTTAGCTCTAGTTAAAGTCAGATTGCTATGAACATCTAAATTGTAAAAAAGTCCAATCTAAACAATAATAGACTGAACAGAAAACGGTCCTGTTTAATGATGAAAAGCCCAGTGTAAAGCGTAGTACCAGTATACACATACACTAATCAGCCATAACATTATCACCACACGCCTAACATTGGGTAGGTCCCCCTTTTGCCACCAAAACAGCCCTGACCCATTGAAATATGGACTATACTAGACCTCTGAAGGCATGCTGTGGTATCTGGCACTAAACTGTCAGTATCCTTTAAGTCCAGTAACTTATAATGTAGGGCCTCCATGGATCTGCCTTGTTTTCCAGCACGTCCCACAGATGTTTGATTGGATTGAGACCTGGAGAATTTAGAAGCCAAGTCAACACCTCAAACTCATTGTTGTGTTCCTCAGACTGTTCTTGAACCACTTTTCAGTGTAGCAGGGTGCATTATACCTCTAAAGAGGCCACTGCCATCAGGGAAAATTGCTTCCATGAACAGGTGTATTTGGTCAGCAACAATGTTTAGGTAGGTGGTACATGTCAAAGTAACATCCACCTGAATGGCAGGACCCAAGGTTTCCCAGGACATTTCCCAAATCATCACACTGCCTCTGCCGGCTTGTATTCTTCCAATAATACACCCCGGTGCCATCTCTCCCAGGTAAACGACATACATGCACCTGGCCATCCATGTGATGTAAAAGAAAATGTGATTCATAAGACCAGGTTACCTTCTTCCATTGCTCCGTGGTCCAGTTGTGATGCTCATATCCCCATTGTAGGTGTTTTTGGTGGTGGGCATGGGTCAGCATGAGCACCCTGACTGGTCTGCAGGTATACAGCCTTACACAACAAACTGCGATACACCGTGTGTTGTGATACTTTTCCATTGGAACCAGCATCAACTTTTTCAAGAATTTAAGCTACGGTAGCTCTTCTAATGGATGGGACTAATTGGGCCATCCTTTGCTCCCTAGGTGCACCAATGAGTCTTGGCAGCCCATGACTCCGTCACCGGTTCACTGGTTTTCTTTTCTTGGACCACTTTTGGTAGGTCCTGACTACTGTAGACCATGAACATCCCAAAAGAGCTGCAGTTTTGGAGTTGCTCTGCCCAGTTGTCAGTTTGGCCCTTGTCAAAGTCATTCAAATCCTTATGCTTGCCCATTTTTTGTGCTTACAATATATGAACTTCTGGGACAAAATGTTAATTTCCTGCCTAATATATCCAAATCACTTCCAGGTGCCACTGTAACGAGATTATCAATGTTATTCACTTCACCTGTCATAATGCTGATCAGTGCAAATTATTTCATAAGAAAGCAACTGGACAACCATAAAGCACTGCTTACCACTTTGGGGGTTCTGCTGACAATAATAAATAACTTTAAAAAGCTTAAACTCTGAAAATAAAGTGCAATTGTACAGTTGTGTTGGAACGTGTAAATATCACAGATTTAAATAATGCTACCGTCAAAGATTTACATTCAGTTCCTACATTAAGACCATCTGTACCTATTTGCATTCTAGTAACTGTAAAGGTCATGTAAACTTAACTTGCACTAAGGATTGATTAATAATCAAAACAGAACAACATAACAAATTGAAATAATTAATGGAAAGAAAATGTTTCCAATTTAACAATAAGTGCTTTTATCAAAATGGTTTGCTTCATTCCTCAATGATCAATTTATTCAGTAATCATTAAAAACTATTGGCTCATATCGTTTTTTTTCCATTCTTTCTTAATTATGTCAGGTAATTGATAGCCTACCTTCATATAGAAATACCTGAGGATGTTCTGCGATGCGTAACCACCTGTACCGTAAGATGTGGTACACGAAATTTATACGAGCCAGTTAAGGATTGATGTTGGTTCCATTTCGGGTCCACACTCACAGACGTTTTTTTTTTTTTTTTTTCTTTGCTGACACGTTCTTTCCACGTTACTGCGACAAGACCCAGATGTGAATTAGGCTGAACGGTGACTACCGCAGTTTTAGCAGGAGACTTGCGAGATGGATGAATGGACGCAGTTTAGGGTTTCGACGACTTTGTGAGCATGGAGACTTGTTTATGGAACCGTAGTATTCGTTCGTGCTGCACGAATATATCCAGATCTCTATTGAAAGAAGCTGGAGGAACGTTGTGATAAGGTTTGTGTTGTTTTATTGTACCAGACCGTAGAATATTCTTAATTATCCATTTTGCCAAAAGTTGTAAACACGTTCAGCTTTGCGCAAAGATTCGCTGAAAAAAACTGGCAAGTTTGCAAATATTAAAGTACTTGTTAAATGTCAATAATTACTAAATCATATACACATCAGTCTAACGTAATATAAACAAACTACTGTAGGTTAATGTATCAAACACTAGGGACTAACAGAGCTATGATTATAAACAAATCTTACATACTAGGTTTATGATGCAGGCTCAGTAGTCATGAAAAAGTAACGATGAGGTATGATTTCAGAAGTTGTTCTTTGATTATGAATTTTCAGCGGCTATACAGTTGTTGCTTAAAAGATCTTATTTACGATAGCACCGTTTTATGTTTTGAAGGTTTTTATGTATTTAAAGTAAAATCCTTTGTTTAAAAATACTGAAAGTTTAGTTTAAAAGCCTACTGAAATATAGCCAATAAATACTGCATATTGAACATGAACGTGTGTAATAGTGAGGAGGTAACTAATAATAATGTAATTGACGAGTTTTGTCAGCTGTTCATATTTAGCTGTGTTAACTTTTTTGCAGGAATAATTTTGACAACAGTCGCTGACAGTTAGTTACATTATGGTTGTATGATGATTTTCACGTTAATTGGGCCTGACCGTAATTACCGCCAAATACTCTAAGAATTTCAATGAATTAATCTAAACATAGCATGCCAGGTAATGACTGCGCTAGATGATTAAAATGCCTTGTAATATACGTTTGAATTAATTGACCGAAAAGTCTAAAATGAGTAATTAATAAGTCACTTCAATATCTTGTCCTTGCAGACGATTGAAAAACTATATACAGTATAAAAAGTGGGTATCGCCTAAAGAAGCAGATTTTAATTTATATATCTATGTTTATTTGTTCATTACAGGTAAATTTGATTTCCTTTTTTGATTTACAGAGCAAGGTTTAAGTATATCAGCTGGACTACTGGTTAAAAAGTAGTAATTTAACTCTCAAGGCCTGATAATTTCTGCAGGGTAAG
>JABJVR010000003.1:190286-230884 GCA_025773905.1 Chitala chitala | reverse complement strand
ATGCAGGTTAGGTTGATTGGTGGGTTGGCACCCTGCCCTGGGTGTCCACTACCCTGTACCCTATGTGTTCTGGGATGAGTTAGCAGAAAAAATACACTTCCATGCAATGTACTGGCCAACAAACAAGCAGCAGTTTTGTAAGATGGTCAATGAATGTTCAGAACTAGCAGCAGGGCTTCCTGCTTAATACATATTTTATGATTTCCTCGTGATTCTGGAGGCTTTTTTTTATAAAGTTACTTGGCACCATCCTGACAGGGTCTGAGTTATTATTCATCTGGAAGCGCTTGTCCTTTTCATTGAGCCTTCATCTCTAAATCTCTCAGATGCAGCACGAGAAGAACAGGAGGAGTGAGGGCCAATGTCTCGCAGACAGTGTTTTGGTAACTCAAGTGGAGCAGGTCCGGTCAGGCACAGTGTCTGTTTAAATTTGGAACCATGGAAATGCAGAAGGTTCTGATCACTACTTTGGACAAGACTTTGCTGGCAGACCACCTCTCAGGATACAGAAATGTTTTCTTTAAGAGCGACTTCATGTTGATACTGAGAACAGGCCACTTAGCCTTCAGATCAATGGAGCAGAACATCTTTATTATCATTCTGATGTACCTCAATTCCATCCATCAGAATTAAGGAGAAAGCAATAATATGGCACTGAGATTCTTTTACACAGAGTCAACAGAAGCCTACTGCACCATTGAAAACTGCAGTGTATTTTTATTGACTACTTTGGATTTAGTTTGACATGTAACACTTTAGAATTTCTCAGGGGATAAACCTGTAGACTTGTGTTTTTTAATCCTTTATATTAGCTACCACAAACTATATTCACAAGTAAAAAAAAAATAAAAAAATAAAAAAAATCCCAAGGTCTTAAACTGTAAAACTAGTGAAAGTCTGCCATCACATTTATTTGTGCAGTTCATTTGTTTGTAAAGGGTGCGTGATGGTGTGTCATGCCTTGGCCTGTCCTACCTCTGCACTGTGTCCTCTAGGTGTCACCTTTCCTTGTGTTTATTTACTGAGTTATTGTGCTAACGTTGTTAGTGATTTCCACCTGTGTTCTATTTCCTTTTACCTATTTAGTCTTTGTTTCTGTTCATCCATTGCTAGTAATTGTAGATTGTGGTGTGGGTAGCTGTATGTATTGAGCCCAATGCTTTGTATTCCCACGATGCCTGTTAGTTGTGTATTTTGCCCTCATTTCCCATTCCTGCTTTACCTTGCCTTGTAATAAACCCTCCTTCACTGCAATTGGACCTCGCATCACAAATCATGACATGGTGCTGTTCATGTGGACCAATCCAGTGATCAAACTCATTTTGTTATAATTTGGACAAGTGCCACTCAGGATTAGGGTTTTAATATAAAGGCTGTAAAAACCACATTTCAAGGAATCAACTCTACTCTTGACATCACCATCACTAAGTACCTGTAATGTACTTGGGGTTCAAAATATTCTCTATCTCCACATACTGACGTGAGCAGTATACTTGATTTGACTCGTGTAATCTGATAATTGATAAAAAAAATTACATGGCAGGGCATGATTAAAAAAAAACATTTTACATTATGGACATCTCTATGTGCCAGCACATTTAAATTTCATGAAAATTCAGTTTATTAGAGTAGAAAGGCATGTAAGAACTACATGTGCTTTCATGTTGAAATATCTGTAATAGCTGTACATATTTTAAAAAGATGTGTATCCAGACGTCTGCCATTCAAACCCTCTAAAAAATATACATTATCTTTTTCTTTTCAAAAACCAATGTTTTCTTCTGCACAGTTATAGTGAACAACAGTTGTACTTTCTACACAGAATCCACAGAAAAATGAGAAGTTGTGAATTCTGTTATTTGTATGTTTGTGAATTCTTATGTCATTAATTTTGAAACATTTTATCTAATGGTGCCACGGTGGTGTGGTGGTTAGCGCCCGCACCGCCAGGCCTGGGGTTCAATTCCCACCTTGGGTCTGTTTGTGGAGTTTGCATGTTCTCCCTGTGCTTGTACGGTTTTCTCTAGGGAGTTCTCAGGTTTCCTCCCACAGTCCAAAGACATGCAGGTTAGGTTGATTGGTGTCTCCAAATCACCCATAGTGTGTGTGTGTGTGTGTGCTCTATGGTGGGTTGGTGTCCCCTGCCCTGAGCCCTATGTCTCCTGGGATGGGCTCCAGGCTTCCTGTGACCCTTAACAGGATGAAGTGGTGTAGAAGATTACTGACTGACATTTTATCTATGAATATAATTTATGAAAAATCTGCTTATGAGTGGCCACAAAAAAAGATTTGTTGTGAGGATTCTTTCTGGGATGAAGATAAGGTCACTGAGGTAATTGGTCATGTTTAAGGTTTCACCAAACTTCTGTTTATAGTAATTTATAATTTAAAATACAATTCTTTGTCCACACAAAAGAATAAACATAGCCTGTACAGCTTGAGTTTTTCTGGGTTTATTAATTCTGAATTGCCTGTTGTGTGTGATTGTGTGAGTGAATTTGTAAGTGTATGAATGCAGTCCATCCCTACTGTAAATCCATGCCATTCTGCATGAACAATGCTGCAAAGTCAATAAAAGCTCAGTATTTAGTCTGAAAGACAGACATATATGGATGACACAAAAACAAAGCCCAAAGACTCTCAGGTTAGTAGTGGGAATTCTACATTGCCCTTAGTGTGCTGTATGCCCTGTGAGGGGTTGGCTCCCTATTCAGGGAGTGTCCTGACTTGTGCCCTGGGTTGTCTGGGATAGGCTCTAGGGTGCCTGCCACTAACAGCAGAGAGTTTGGGCTCCATGAATTATTATCACATATTTTAATTTTTGCAGGCCCATGTCAGCTGCAGGCCCTTGGAATTTTCCTAGGTTTCCACCTCTCTATAGCCCCCTGCCCATGACCCTTCAAATGATAAATGGTTGGATAATGGAATAATGTGACACCACAAAAACAAATTAGCTCTTGATGCTGAATGAATTTGATCTTTTCTGTAGGTTCCACGTTTGTGCTTCACATAAAGAGTCTTGCCAACATTAGTTTAGCGGGAACTCCATTTTATTCATTCAGGAGACATGTTCACTGCCCAATCACCAGACAGTCATTAAGCCCAATAAGCACAGTGTACTCGTCAGCTTCAGCTCCATGTGCTATAAACATGAAAACCTTCATCACCAGGCTTTTGAATGCCTGGTTAGACCACAGTTAGCCACAACATGTCATGTTAAACATTACACTTGAAGTGCAGGATTCAGGTTCTCCATTAACTTTACATTTTCAAAATCTAATCAACATCAGTAGATGTGATATCACTGTTTCTTTAAGAAGAGACAGTGATAAACCCAATACTTTTAATGCAGTGCTGATGTCACTGTTTGTGACATCCCACCTTATCCATTTAATTCCACATGTCAGCGCCCCACATCGCCCATGTTCCCTGCTTAACAGTGTCTGAGCAACAGTGAAAAGTCTCTGTAATGTGGGTGCAATGAATCATAAATTGGGTGGGGGATCCATGAGTTACTATACAAGATGGATGGCAGTGTTGAATAATTTTTCTTTCTTCATGCTGTATTAAGGAATTGTAGGACATGGACCATTGCATCTTATAATTTTAAACAAGAATTGTTAATGCAAGTAGAATATCAGAAATTCTTTCATTGAATAAGAGCTATCCATTCAAGATAAATTAACCTAACTGCTATTTTATCTTTTATGATGTCATGCTAAGTAACTTACAGAGCAGGAGTTTAAAAAGAGTATGGTCTCTGGCTTCCAGAGTAATGTCAGCAAAAGTCACTAATCTGTTTTACTTTCTTCCAGTAGGTTAGCAGAATCTAAGAAGCAGTGACAAAGGATAACCTCAACTCTACTTTAAAGCATGGACCTTTCACTCCATTGAACTACAATGCCTACCACTATGAATTCCACCTGTCCTTCCAAAGCCTCCAATCAGTCTACAGACACACTAGGGGGTCACCAATTATGGGAGGTAATTGTGATCATTCTCATCACAGGTCCCCTTTCCTTGGCCACCATTATTGGCAATCTGTTGGTTCTGATCTCAATAAGGGTCAACCGTCACCTGCACACTGTCAACAATTACTTCTTATTGAGTCTGGCTGTGGCAGACTTGATACTAGGTGCCATCTCTATGAACCTGTACACAACCTACATTATCATGGGCCGTTGGGCTCTGGGGAACCTAGCATGTGACATTTGGCTGGCGATCGACTATGTGACTAGCAATGCCTCTGTCATGAACCTGCTAGTTATCAGTTTTGACCGCTTTCTCTCCGTCACCCGGCCCCTTACCTACCGGGTCAAGCGCACACCCAAGAGGGCAGCAATTATGATTGGCTTAGCTTGGGCTGTCTCCTTTCTGCTGTGGGCACCTGCAATCCTATTCTGGGAGTACATTGTTGGGGAGAGGCTACTGAATAAGGACGAGTGCTCCATCCAATTCCTGTCCCAGCCCATCATCACATTTGCCACTGCCATTGCAGCCTTCTACCTCCCTGTGACCATTATGATCATCTTGTATTGGCGGGTGTACCGTGAGACAAAGAACCGCAGTCGTGGCCTGGCTGGCCTGCTTGGCTCAGGGAGCAGCAAAGGCCCCCGGCAGGCATCAAGTTGGCCTCGGGCCTACTCTGCCACCAGTAAGAGCAGGCTAAGCAATTATAGCGAGACCCCGACTGCACAGAACTTAGCCAGAGAGGAGCAACCAAGCCGATTCTCCATAAGACAGAAGATGCCCCATCTAGTCAATGGAAAGGGCATAGTACCTTTGTCCCAGAAAGCAGTGAGCAACCTGAGGGTGAACAGCCACAGGACCTGGGCCCAAAGAGATGACTCCTGCAGTGTTCCATCCTCAGAGGAAGATCACGAGCAAGATGCAAAAGGGATGGGTGCCATGGTGGCACACCTGCCTCTGATCCAGCTGGGAATTCAACTGCAGGGAAACATTAAACAGGATGTTGAAGAGCACAGCATTAGCAAGACTCACAGTTCTGGGGTCAGGCAACTAGGAAGCCTGTCGTCGCTCAGCTCAGACAAACCACCTGGCCCAAACAGCCCCAAACTTCCCACTGCTAAGAGACGAAGTGTAAACATTAAGGAGAAGAAGGCTGCTCGGACCTTGACTGCCATCCTCCTAGCTTTTATTCTAACGTGGACACCCTACAATGTCATGGTGCTGGTGTCTACTTTTCACTGTGTGCCAGAGAAGCTGTGGCACCTCGGCTACTGGCTCTGCTACGTTAACAGTACAGTGAACCCCGTGTGCTACGCTCTTTGTAATAAGTCCTTCCGAGTCACATTTAAGATGCTCTTGCTGTGTCGTTGGGACAGGAGGAAGTGGGGTAAGCCTCAAAGTGTCCCCCCTTCCCTCAGACCACACTACACCAGCAGCACTGTCTGAACTTCGTAATCAAACATGACACAATCCTCATCTGAGCCATCTTGGTAGGAATAGGGTCATTTGAATCTTCAAACACTTGAGATATTACGCTACATTGGAAAACATGAAAGGACAGATGATGCAACGGTCACACATTATAGTGATTTTGTGGCAGCCTTGGATGAGGGACAGACATTTTTCTGGAAGCTGCATTCAACAATTTGTTTTACCGTCAGAAGCACAGGACGGTGTTCCTGTCTGTTTGAAATCCTTTAATTAAAAATCAATAACAGTGCTGGTCAATGTATTTCTAAGTACGTTCACGGTGGCGTGGTAGTTAGCACTGTTGCTGCGCACCTCCAGGCCTGGGGTTCAATTCCCGCCTTGGGTCTATGTGCGTGGAGTTTGCATGTTCTCCCTGTGCTTGGTGGGTTTTCTCTGGGTGCTCTGGTTTCCTCCCACAGTCTAAAGATGTGCAGGTTAGGTTGATTGGTGTGTCCAAATTGCCTGTAGTGTGTGTGTGCCCTGTGGAGGGTTGGTGTCCTGTGCCCTATGGGCTCTGGGTTTCCCTGCGACCCTCACCAGGAATAAGCGGTTAAGATAATGGATGGATGGATTCACACTGCCCATTATGATTGTCAATATAAATTGTTGACAGATATACTCCACTATTAGTACATGGTGTCTGTGACAGTAGTAGTGTGCCATTTAGCTGACTTGCAAAGAAACAATTTTTCTATGATTATATAGGACAGGTTTATTTTGCAATCAGATAGATGTTGGAATTATTCATATAAAAGAAAAATCTTCCACTGTTCATGTAGAAGTACGTTTACATATTTTGCAATATACCGTTATGCATTTTCCCAAGTACTTACCAAGTAAATGTGAAAAACTTTTTTGCTTTCCATTAATTGGTACCATTTCTCACACACACACCTTGTAGTGGCAGTATGTGTGTACACATATCACAATGGACGTGATACTTTTTAGTCTCTTAGCAGACACTTTTATAGATGTATATTTGTCAGAGCACTTAAGTGTCCAGCTCAGACACACAAAAACCACCTTGAGCTGAACTATAAATCTTATTCAAGTCTGACTGTGTAGTTCAATTTTAAAGGTACTGTAAGAGACTGTGGAACATTTACACATTTTTCTCAACACTTGTGATCTGACTTGCTTTTAAGGTTTTAGAAAGGGGTGGGTGTATTGTCACTGGGCTGTCTGTATAAACAGCCCTCTCTCAACAATCAGAGTATTACTGTTCACAGACAAGAGCTCATTCTGCACTTTAAAACAACTTTTAACCAATATACTGTATATAAAACACTAGTGTTTGATAGTCATGTGATAAGTAATGGGGTTAAAACATTAATCTTGGCTTTTCGAAGCTTATAACCCAATTTGTTGTAAAAACTCAATACATTTTAGGTAGCCATAACCCGGTGGCCACTTTACTGGTAGGCATGTTCACTGCCAGCTCATCTACTGCCCAGCTGCTAAGCACAAGCATGTAGGTGAAACATCAGTGAAAAACCATACCATTTACAACGTCATTGCATTTAGTTTGAAAAAGCAGAGTATTAGTAGGAAAAACATTGTTTCAATAGTGCCACATGGTCCAAATGTGCAAACAACCATTCTAATAAGAGAAGCGGTGATGTGTACACATATAGATGATACATGTGCTGACTGGCAGAGAATCGGTACATATCTTTATAATTCCTACTAAAGTGTAAGTAGTAATGCTTGTAATCAATTTGCAGTTAACAGTTGTTTATATACATCCTTTTGTAGTGTCACATTACACACTCCCTAACTCCAAAAGCTCCTTCTTCAAACAGTCTAAAAAATTTTGGTTGTTGTGGTGTGTGTAGGAAAAGCGACCTGTGGTCGTGTTTTTTTCATTTTTAACTTGATTTTCATTTGCGTTTTACATCAGGACCGCAGCTCCTCATGTTTTTCCAGCATAATGAAATTGGGTTAAGCATATCTTTATGAACATACAGCCACTGACAGAATCAATAGCTCAAGGTCGTCTGCTGAATGTCAGGACAGGCTCTGCTTGCCCACCTTTTGGATTATTCCTGCGAACACTGTAATAAAAAGGAAGCAACTCTGAAGCTGCGAACAGTGTTCCAAGGAAATAAAAGCGTAAACAGTGCTATAAAAAAAAACATGAGCTGACAATTAGCAATGTGACGTAAGCCTAGCGGCATTTTAACTAATTTGAACACAGGTAAACTTCATTACAATTCATGAGTCAGATGACTCAGCATTTAGACCTGGAATGCAGAGTCTTAATGAAGCCATGGCCTCCTGTACTGTTCTAATTCCTCACTTCTTGTTTTTGCGTTTGTCAGTCCAGCATGAAACGGCTCCTCGCACCGATGTAATGCCTTCCCTTTCATAGCTAGCTGCTGGGAGTTAGCAAAGAGGCCCTGTGTTTATGCACTGTTTATTATAACCAAACTGTAAGGCAAGCAGAGGCCTGTGCCACTGCATGGAGAGCCCCTTGTCAGGGATCAGACCCAATCCTGATTCGCCCCTTCAACAGTTATTCCTTTCAGCTGAGCTGTAAAAGAAAGAATATCTTAAACTAACCAGATGCTGTTTACAGGACAGGCAGTTGAGACACTCTGTCCTAAACTTGGTAAAATGTCTAGAATATCCATGCTTTCCTTGACCAAACATACATATTTCTTTTTAAACAAGACACTGTGGAACCCGACTGTAAAAAAGGGACATGTGCAAACAATGCCTGCCAGGTAACGCCTCTAAACATAGTGGCTACAAAAAGCCATTTAAACAACCTCATACCAAGCTGTAATTTCTAATAAAGAGACAGTCAGTGCGAAATATTGATTTATTTTTTTTTTTTTAGAAAAATGAACATCGTAACCATAAAATAAACATCCCAAGAAAAGCCAAGTACAACTCAAAAAAAAAAAATAATAATTACCTTACATGAACCTAATAAACAAATCTTAATGGCCACTGTTTCTAACTCACATGTATTAAAAGAAGAATGAGAACAAAACAAGGTTATACTCTCATAATGCTTTATGAAGGTTAGTTACCTACTGACAAAACATTTTTAAAATGAGCAAACTGTCCAAATGTTCCCCAAACCCTCAACTTTACAAATGTACGCAGACATGTGAAATTAATGAGGTGACCGTGTCCGTTTGTATGAGCCTCGATGCATGCACTGTTGCCATAAACCAGCGGTGCCTAAAGCAGGTCGCCAGAGAGAGCCGCAGGTCCTGCTGCTTTTCACTCAAACCAAGCTATTAATTGTGTTAACGAAGCAATTATTTACAGAGTGATGGTCAGCTGCTCTTGGCGCTCCTGCTGTCAATCATGCACTATTTAAACTGGACTATTTGAACTCTAAACCCTGCAGCTGCCTGTAACACCCCCCTCCCCCTCCCAAAGGCCAGATTTTGGCACCACTGCCATTAACAGTATGAACCTTGCAAAGACAAGAGTAGGGGCATAGAGGGAAAAGAAATATATATTAAAATCTGTGTAGCCTTGCCTCCTGACAGATGTTTGCAGAAATACTAATATTACATGAGGTACAGTGATGGGTAGTGGTCCACCTGTCACCAGGTCCCCCACCCTGTCAAAAAAGATGGAGCTGGATTTAACAAAGGGGTCAGCCACACTTCTTATGCCATTCATCCATGCATTACACATATTCCGTGACATCTATTCCACAAGACATTCTTGCTAAACGTTACATACACATTTGCAGTACGTTCCAAAGTATGTACAGTAAGGTTAGAAGAGTTAAACTGCGTAACCAGAAGAGTTAACTAAAACGTGTAACTCAATACCAGAAACATGTCCGTAGAGCAATTCTTCCTTTTATAGAAGTTATATTTCTCTATATAGAGTTATCTTTGAATATGCTGCTGTTTCTTTTAAGTTCTTGCCATTAAAAACAATAAAACATACCTGAAATTTGGGAAAGAATCTACAGTATCTACAGAAATCTACATTACAGTGGGAAGAAGAGGTCTTGTTAATTTCACATGAAAAACATAGTTTAATATAGTTTGTGGACATAGAAGTTGGGACTGGTCAGATTATGACCAAGTAGCTCAATTCAAGAATCATGAGCTCACTATTTCTACTATGCTATTATAGCTGGAGAGACGCTGGAAAAATGCACTATGTATTGCCATATAGAAGCCAGACACAGCTGTATTCTACAAAAAGGCAATTACAGATTAACACTGCCCTCTGCTGTCTGAGTCATGTAAAGACATCACCTCAAAAGACCAAAATTTCTATCTAATACATTAAAAAAAAAAGCAATTATATAAAACAATTAGGTGATCTTGGTTTTTGCTTTGAATATCTGCTATTATATGCATTACGTTAAAACATAAAATTGCAGGAGTTATGAAGTAGTACAAATTCTCAAGTAATCCATTCAGTTATCTGTTCCAAGGCAGCAAATGCTGAAACCGTTTGTAGTAATCACTACTTCTACCTGCAAGACATGTTCTCGGATGGGGGGAGGGGGCCAAAAAAAAAAAAAAATCATCTGTATGACAGTAAAGGTCACATTTCAAATCAAGTAACACATTTAACTTAGAGGGACAACTTGTCATAGGGGAAAAAAGCCCCAAAAGTGTTACGGACAACAGCTAAACGTCCATAAGGGCTTTTATAGTGTGCCATGTCCCTAAGCTCACACAGGAATTAGAAGACCTCACAGTAACACAGACATGATATGCAACCAAGACATTCCAAATAACTTCATGAATGCATCCACAGGGCCGTGGTGTAAAAACAGCCACTGCACCGGAACATATAGAACACCAACCATGCTAACAACCTCTTATTCGTCTTCAGTCTTCCTTAGTCATTTCTCAGTTTCTGGCTAGACTGGTGTGAAATATGTTAATTTCTCTCTTTGTAAAAATTATCCAAAAAACTGACAACTATATAACAAATTACGTCCCAGATTTTAAATACTTTCACACCATAATATGCTACACAAGTTATATAAATATGAAACATTTACCATTCCTCGTTAACAATAACTGGCATGCTAACAGGTCTTCTACTCACAAAGCTGCTGTCTAAAGGTGTTTTAAAAACAAAAGGAAAGTCCTCCTTCGGTATTGTGCACATCTGACTTTCACCTGTCGCAGGTGTGCTTCTCGTATTTATCGTCACCCACACATCACATCACATACATGCCCGACAGAGAGGAAAAGCGACTCGGTAGCAAAACAGTCGCTGGAGAACAGGGGCGTTTACAAAAAGGAAATTTAAAAAAGGAGGAGGCGGCAACGGCACATACTACGGTGAGATTAGTGGAGCTGGGCAGATCAACTAGCTTTTGAAGAGGCCATGGATTTCACATCGTGTAACAGTCACAGTGGGAGAAAACCAGAAGGGCAGAGGGTTAGAACCAGGTCAGGGCGAGATCAGAGCCAGGTCGGACGGGTTCCTCCTCTAATAGGGACAGGCAAGGACAAGCTGGCGTCCCCTCTTATACATCCCTGGGTCATTCGAAGGCCTCCTCTCTATACTTTATCCTGTACACAGCACAACAGGGAGGGGGATAAGGAGCTGGCGGTTTGGAGATTAGGGGGAAGGGGGGCAGGACAGAGAGAGGCCAAAGCTTGAAGGGAATGTAGAGAAATCCATCACGATGGGGGTGCGTTCTGGTTCTGGTATATAGAGGCCTTGTCTTTCAACAGGTCCAGACACAAATGACAGCTCCAGCTTCCTGTGAGGGTGGGGGGAAAAAGGCAAAGGATTAACATAAAAAAATAAACCAACCAAATAAACGCCACAATTGATGTGGCACTGCTTCCTGAGAAAAGCACAGTGGCACGTTCTGCAATCCTACCAGGGCCTGGTGGCTCAACTGGTAGAAAATCAGGCTGGGATGCAGAAGTCCAGCCCAGCCCAGCCCCCAGCTGTCCTTGAGCAAGACACTCAGCACTAGCTCATTGTAACACATATGCGAGATGCTTTTATCCAAAGCGACTTACAGCATCTGGTAAATGAGTAAATGCAACATAAATGTACCAGGAATGCGATAGAAACAGGATATATCTGCCTTGGTTGCTACAAACGAACCTTCCAAGCTGTTAGTCTCAAGATAAAAAACAACAGATGTGTACACAGGACGGCGCTTTGGGGATGAACAACATTACCTTCAGGGGGCTCAGCCATAGGGGGGCTGAGACAATACATATGATAACCCCGGTCACAGTCATCACAGAACAGCAGCTGGTCCTGAGGACAGGGCACAGAGAACAGGGCACGTCATATTCCCAACTCCCACACATGTTCTGCAATAACGGTGCGCTTAGGAAAAGCAGCCATGCAGGAAACATCACTGCTCACATCGTTCTCCGACGTCCCGCACATGTTGCAGCACTTGCACTCGATGCACTGCCAGTGGTAGGTCTTGACTGCGGCCATCATGACGGGAGTGAACTGCAAGCAGGACGGGTGGCCTGTGAGGGTGCAAGGAGTGAAGAGTGAAGTGAGATGGGTTCTCAGAGGCTTTGCTACAGACTGGGGGGAGCCGCCCCCACCCTCAAAAACATCCCTCTCACAGTAGCAGCTCCTTCACTCTTTGTACAAGTACACATACTGTATTCACAGCGACACACAAGCGGCAATAACAAGATCTCCAGTGTAGAAAGGCTAGGAGGTCTCGAACAAGCAAATGTGCGCTGTGAAGTTACCAAGGGACAAAAAAGGTGGCTTCACAGAGCGTCCACAGCACGGGGAGCTTTCGGCAAGCTCACAGGTAATAACACAGCCTCCGTTCAGCTCAAAAGAAAGGCATCAGGAGGAAAGAGAAGTGCAACTAATCTGCAGACTCAATGTCTAGCATTCATTACAATTTAGCAAAGGGAAGAATGGGGGATAAATCAGATGCAGTCTTGCTGTCCACAGAACAGCAACCTATTTAACTGGATGTGTTAATAAGTGCATATTCATCACACCATCTTTATACACCCTGTAGTGCAGCGCTGCCCAGATCAACTGATGTTACATTAGAAAATTATCATAACACTACAGTCGAATGGCAGCGTTGGCAAGGGTGTCAGTGGCGACGTGAAGAGTATACCTGAGCGGCCGCAGTCAGAGCAGGACACCAGCTCCTCCGACTGGCCCGTCTTGTGGTTGATCTTGGAGTCACCCAGGCAAAAGTCACAGTAATTGTTGGGCAACGCCAGGCCGTCAGGACCTTTCTTAGGTGCTGAGACGGTACAAAAAGACATACTGTAAATATCAGACAATCTGTTTTAACACCAATGGGTTGGGTTAAGTTTATCAAAGCCTCACACAGCTCTATCTTCTAAATGTTTAACCTGCTTCTTATTAAAAGGCGTTTGTAAATGTACTCCTAAAACAATTATAGGACACAGGAAAATGTTACCTTTTAAAGAATTTTAGCCAAAGCAACAAAATGAGCCAAATTTTAAATGTTTTACAACAGCCAGACATTGCATGCCATGACTTCCCATACAAAATGAAGCTGAAAACCAACCGCTGATATTTCATATTCCCATGTTTACAAATTTTAAGGAATGTAAAACGTTTAGACTGTGGATACTATCCATTAAAAGCACCTCATTATGCATTTTTTTCTTTATACACATTTCTGCCCATTGTTGTCTTTAACTGTTTTGCGGCCTGGCTTGTGGCTGACGCGTTACCAGTGGCGAATGAGTGAGTCAGCTTGATAATGCCCGCGTGTCCCGGGGGGGGAGCAGGCCTAGCTCAGCACCACGCCCTCACTCACTCTTGGGCTCCTCCACCTGTGGCGGGGTTGGGTCGTGGATCTCGGCCTCTTCCTTGTCTTCGCCCTCTTCGTCCGCCAGGTGAGAGTGGGTGTAGTGGTAGCTCAGCCCTGGGCGGTTCTTGTACCGCTTCCCGCAAACTGACAAAGACGAAGAGCGGAGGCGTCAAATACAGGAGAGAGGAGGACAGGTGAGCGCAGCGGCAGGGCACCGTGACGGCGATGCCATGCCGTCCCGCCGATGCAACACGAGAACACAGCACCTACGGCCCTAGGCCGCACCTGAATGCCCTTCTTAGTCTGCCTGCCACAGCTACCACTCCAACTCGCAACACTCAGTAAACTATTAATATCACTTTCGCACAATGTTACACTAAGATGAGAGACTACACATACTTCATATGGACTGAATATTTCAAAGCAGAAGAGAACCCTTGTTTCCTGATTTGTAAAGTACCGCCTAAGAGTGGAGAGTGCCTTGCTCTGGAGGCTGCACTGACGCACAAATTAGAAAATCTTGGATAAGAAATCCAGTGAAGCTCACGGATTTCCTCTGATGCAAGAACAGGCAGTCAAGTCCAGGTCACTGAGCCGCTGCAAGTCAAGGCTTCGGTAAAGCCATTCTTAAAGAAACTGTCAAAAAACACCAGCCCCCACACCCCCCAAACCCCAAAAAAATAAACAGTACAAAAAATGTTCACTTCATAACCAAAGAATATAGAAAGAGCATGCCCTGCCCATCACACACACCTTTACCAATGCTGCTCTACAGAACCAAGTCAGAGTAACCATGCAGCAGTGCGTTAGTAACACTGACCGAGCACTAGAGAGTGACACGGAGACACTGCCTGTCCCGTTTCTGTTACACTAAGGTGATATAAGCCCCTCTTCTGGTCTTCTGTTACTGTTGCTATGGCGCTCTGCTTTGAGTAAAAATTCAACTGAAGTCATAACATTCAGGGGTAACCCCCTTTTTTTAAGGGGGTGGGGAGCCACAACAGAACGTGTCACCGTGTCACTTTCTACTGAGCACTCTGTCCTTTGCCACCCCATCCCTTATTCTCTGATCCCACCACCCCGTCAGCAGTAAAGCCCTGACCTGAGGCTGGCTCAAAACAAAAGCATAGGCGCTATTTCACTCCAGGAGTTTAAGGGGCTGATGTGAGGAAGACAAGACAAGACACAGATGATGAAGACTGGGGAACGGAAACAAGGCTGCGCGAAAGCAAAAGCAATTAAAGGTTCAAGATGGGGGGGGGGGGTAGTAGCACACAAAGGAGTCAAGACAGAAAGGAAAACTGGCACACAGGGAAGCAGGCTGGTAGGCGGGTGCAGTGAATGCCGAGTGCTCAGAACCTCCATCCCAAACACTGCCATGCCCTCGGTAAGACGCCAAAGCAATCCTGGGCACGTTACACGAGCTTGCTTCTGCCTTGACAAACAGCATGACGAGGAAGTCAAAACCTTGTGTGCTTAAGTGCATTTTGGGCAACGTGCTAATTCGAAAAGCCTCTGCCAATTCCCCTATCCTCCTCACACAGGAGCAATCTTAACAGTTAATTGTACGGAGGGAAAAGCACCGTCTTGTGAGTGAATCACCAGCACACAACTGTGAAGGACAGCCGAGAGACTGCATCCCCCAGGAGCCTGCTGGCCTAGCTGGTCCTCACACAACCATTTCAGCACAGCATTTTTAAAAGATGCACAAGGACTGATGGGCGCAGGTTGAATTTAACTGCCCGCTGAAAGCCGACTCTCAGTGCTGTAATGTCATCACGCCTGGTACACACAGACTCAGGTCTGGCAGTCTGTGCTTAGGAACAGCCTCCTTTTCCATTTCCTGTCCAAAGCACCTCAACCGTGTCACCTTCAAACCTGCAGCCCACAGTCACAAGCTGACACAGCTAAGTAGTCCTATTCCGACAATGAATGGGAGAGATGAAAACTCATTGCTTCTTATTGTACATAGGATATTTACATGCCTATCAGGCTTGCAGTTGTGTTTATGTGGGCTCTTTGGAAACAGCTCTTGTACGTGATTTAGAATTGTTCGTGTATTTATTCCTAATGACCGTTTCCATGAATGCTTTTAAGCTGCATGTCAGAAAGGATCAATAGTGGCTTTAAGCTTCATTTTTCAGAGATATTTCTGTGCGGTTCATGCAAGTGAGCACTGTTTTAGGACTCAGAATGACAGAACATAGCAGGATTATTCTTAGGGAATGCTTGGTTTATTCTGTGATACTGGTTTATTCTTATGCTTTTAATACCATTTAATCTTTAGTAAACTGTCAGCTTCCAAGAAGAAATGTATCAGGGCCCCTTTCACTGCTTTTGGATTTAGTATAGTTTACACTATTGCTTTCCCATCCTGCTCTTGAATTTTGGGATTGAAAACTGGATACACGGCAAGGAAAGGAGCAGCAGTTTTGTTTTGTTTGGCAGACTATACCTATACTAACACCATTAAACCCACCCAGCATGTTAAATGCACACATTCACACAGACAGAGGAGGGGGGAAAAAAAACCCTCACGCAAGCAATGAGCACACAGGAGGCAGAATAAAAGGAATGAGAGAGAAATATACCTCGTTCAGAAGGTTTTGAAATATGCTTTTGTTTGAAAGTGTCTGAAAGAGAGAACAAGAGAGAAAGAGAGAGGGGGCAGAGACAGACAGACTCAGATCTGCGCTCACAGAACCAGAGAATCAAATCAGCCAACGTCCCAACAACACTTCTCACGCTTAAAGGCGGATAAAGAAAATGCTAAATATGATTGTGGCCGTTGCCCTCGTGGATCTTCCGGTCACAATCAAAGTAGTCCCAAACGCTTGTTTCCATCTTCCTGTCAAATAAAACTTGCCTGTTATAAACCAGCATGTACTGTCACTGAGCAAGCGTTTCACATACAAAACACCTTAGAGTAATTAACTTTACTCTTTCCCTCCCCCCAATGTTTCATTATATTCCTGTACTGTCTCAGTTTAAGGAGAAGACACGCATGACACCACAACCCTAGTCACTACACTGGACAAAACTGCAAGTCTGACCTCACTCAGCCTGGAAACTTTTATTCAAAGCTGGAAGAGCCAAGCAATCTTCAGGCAAGTAGGCACCAGACACTTTCCCCTTTAAGCAAAAAAAGGAACAAACATTGCCAGCTTTGATGTAAGAGTGCCAAAGCACGAGAAGTGTGTCCCTGCTCTACAGAGACGCTCAGACACAGACAAAACCGAGGCAGACAAAGGCAGGCACAAACAAAACGTTTCTCCAGCCCTGTGTTTTGTGCGTACGTGATAAACCAGCTAAGCCCCACCCCATTCTGACATTCAGCAAAGCTGGCTTGTCCACCCAGTCCCCGCCTCTGGAGCCCAAAATGTACCCAATTTTGTCACTCACTGTCACAAGCATAGGGCTTGTCCCTGTCCTCAAGGGCAGCTGCAGCGTCCAGCTTCTTCCGGGCACTACTAACACCGCGGCCCTGGAGGAAATGACATTGTTGTAAGCTGTACAATTATCCCCAATGTTGTTATCCTGTTCCCTTAAGCCCCGTGTCACTCACTACCTTACACAACCCATTCACTGAATAAGCAATGAAATTCACTGGCTCAAATTAAAATTAAACAAACACCATTATATTTCTCATAGCTAATGAAAACTTCTACTTTAGATTAAATACAGTGATGCACAGCACACAAAACAGGGTAGCCTTCAAATCGGTACCAACTGCTTCACATTTTTTAGCGTTTTCTTTTACCAGGGACAAGCTAGAGGGCTAAATGGGGGTTCACACCTTTCCTTTGCCTTTTCCTCTTCTTTTTGGGGTGTCTTCCTCATAGTCTTCATCATCGAGATCATCGAGGAAATCGTCAGGTTCCAATATTCTCTGTGCAGTCAACAGCAGAAAAGAAAGCTTCACATAAACCTTAGTTCACCCATAACTGAAGAGTGACCTGCCAGGCTCTCAGCATAGAAAGCACCTCAGCTTTACTACTCTACACTTAAAAGAGATTCAAAGAAGGATCATGATCGGCCAGCAACACCCCCCCTACACACACACACACACACACACACACACACGCACGCACACGCACGCACGCACACACAAAACCTGTCAAATTAGCAAGTGAGGAGGTGGAAGCTAAACAGACCTGCACACTTTCCTGTTCAGAACAGAGAAAGCCTATAGCTATAAAGCAAGCGCCCCTTATACTGTAAAGCCTGCCTTCAGCAGCTGATTGATTAGAGGCTGCATTGAGCTGGCTGTAACATGTTGAAATGCCTAAAGGCTCCGCAGCAATATGCTGTGTGGATGTTTCACTGCACATTCAGTCTGCCTCTGTCTCCACTAACTCCTCTGTCCTGGTGATGGTTCAGCACCACCAACTGCCATGCGTTGGACAGAAGGGAGACACAGCTGGGGACAGGAAACAGCGAACATCTCTTACAAATCCCTCTTCTCACCTTCCTGACACGGGCTGCGGGGTTCAGGCCCCCACTTGTGAGCTCAGCCAGGATGGGGTCTTCTTCGGGACCACGGAGTTCTGGGACACCTCGTTTGTCCAGGGGCTCGCCCTTGAGTAGGGCCTCCAGGCTGCTCCCATCTGCAGTACCCAGCGATTCCTTCTTCAGGCCCTGTTCCAGATCTGAAGCAAAGGATAAGATAGAAAAAAAAAAAAGAAAAAAAGAAAAAAAAAAAAAAACATTCTAAATGTCCTCCAGCATGCAAGCCAGATGTACATGTGCACGTTATATTGGAGACATGACGGGACAGGGGCTGTACCTGATTTCAGGGGAGGAAAGGCCAGGCGGGGGTCCTCAGGGGGGTGGGCTCGTCGCTTTTTCCTCCACCGACGGGCCGGGTAGGTGTATAGCTGACCAGGAGCCATTCCTGAAGCAAGAACAAATAAAGACATACAGACAAGGCAAGGCTTAACATAATCTGAAAGACAATGCATAATAAGTGACAAACTCATTAGCAGTTTAAAAACAGCATTCCTAGCTCTTAAAAAAGTGTGCGTAAGCAAATGATGCAATCCTCCTTAAAGCACCTAGAAAAATACCCTATGGTAGCCTTTTGTGACGACAACATGAAACATAACTGTTAACTACACATAAAAATTGGCTCTAATTTCTACCTATCCTCATAGACTAAAAATGTACCTCTGACCTTCCAATCTGCAATGTCATAAAATTACCGTACTATATAAATGACTTAAGTTATTTTAATTAGTTTTTAATTAAAAATTATTTTAATACCTTAAAAGTAGAATGTAATAAGACAGGCAAAATACACAAAAAAGCTAAAAGTTTTAGTTATATCAATTTAGTATAATCAGACACCAGCAGTTAGAGGAAAAAGTCAGATGTGCACAGCTGGTGGCCCACCAATTGTGAGACAACTGATTAGCTTTCGCTGTGTGTGCGCTGTTTGTGCTGCGAGTGTGCCACAGCCTCTCCTTCAAAGGACTGTTGGGTCAGAAGCACTTATCGGGTACTGGTACCAGAGTCTGTACAAATGTACTAAAACTTTGACTAAAATGTACCATAGAGACCTATTTAGACAAGCTTTATTCATAACATGTACCATAAATACCGGTACATAAATCAATCTGGCGTATAAGTCATGGAATCAGATGTACCACATACAGAGGTTTCAAAGGTTTTGTGTAGCAACTACACAGTTCTGCTCCCTCGCCCACCCTCTCTTAATCCCCCTCTCTCTCACCTGGTCCCCTGTGCCTCTTCTCCATCCAGATGTAGCAGTTGCTCTGGGCCACGCCCGTCTGAGAGTCCAGAAAGGGCATGCGCACACTCCTCTCGGCACACAGCCGGGCATTGTAGTTGTGGCACTGCTCCATGGCATCCCTGTAGTACTGCTCTCCCAGCCTACACACACACACACACACACACACACACACACACACACACAATAGGAAGAGAGCCAAAATCAAGTTAGCATCAGACTTCCCAGCAGAATGAGCCTTGTAAGAGAAACAGATCAATACACTTTCAGTATCTTACAAGGGTAATTCATTCCTGAAAAGGAAAAAAAGACTACTCATAGGGCAAATTCTCATAAATCAAAAATGTAATTACCATTAATTTCAATACAAAAAATATGTATTGTGCAGCTACAAAACTGACAACTTCAAGTGCTAAAATAAATTTCCATACAATGTATGTAACCACTTCAACATAACAGCTACCATAACAGAACCTAACAAGACGCTTTCCAATATTCTGTAACATAAAACAAGTGCTGATAACCAGTTATCTTAAAATATGCTTACAAACAAGACACAGACAATACTCAGTTGTCTTGAAGATGAAGGACAGAAGTAGGGTATTAAAACTTCTTGTAAAGTTCTAACATAGTAACCCTAACAGCCATGTCATAAGGGAATACTGTGCTTAAAAACTAAATAAGGGCCTTCAGCGATAAGCCTGGCAGTTTTTCATTGCCTCTAATATGACACTGATGCTCTGTAACAGTATAACTTACAAAATACTAGCCAATCCTGTTTACATTCAATTACAACATTTAAAAATTGATGTGGCAGGCATATTTGGCATAACCATAAACTGGAACATTTAAAACGCTGCGACCTGCATACACTACGACCAAAATATCCTTCCAATTAGAAAAACGTTCGAGCACGTCTTCCAACACCATAAGACTGCATTGTTAAAGGCAACTCCCTCTACCGTAAAATCAAACTGGTGAGATTCTTTTTCAGTATCGCCATTATTTAGTTCAAAGTCAATTCGCACATTTTAGCCCATATCGCCGCCCTACTACCAGTAAAACATTTTTAAATGCCAAAAAAGACACGGGCGCGTCGCCCTGAACCGTCTAAGAGCTGATAGGGGCATTAAGCGAAGACGGATTGACTGACCACGCAATCGGCGGTGTGCAGCGCCGTTTCTGGGAAGCAGACGCCAAGGTCGGTAAAGTATAAAACATTAAGAACACGTGTTTGGGCAGTTTTAAAGTGATCGAACATGTGACGAAAACGCCACTTTAAGCCGAAGTTAGCAAGAGGAAATCTAAGCGTGACAGCTATACATTTAGACACAGTAATTTATTTAAAAGCCAGTAAACTAATGTGCGTAAATGCCATCTGGGATGGAATGACTGCTCTAGGCAGTAAGTTAACGTCCCCAAAAGTTCCTCTGTATTTCAGTGCAAAAATGAAGTACATCTTGAGAAACACGCTGTTCTGCTTGAACGGCAATAACATTGTCGATGAAGCTTAACACGTGTTGCCAGTTTGGGAAACAGACGGCGAGTGTCCAAAAACCTTCCTGTTTATTAACATTATACAAATGTGATTTTTCTTATTTACCTGTGTAGCTATAATACAGCACTTCACACTGTATCTTCGTTAGTGCTCACGTACCACAACCGTGCAGCTAAAATGGATGGATGGATGCACAGATAGTAATTTATCCCCAGCGAGAAATTCTGTTGTTACAGCAGCAACAGTGTACAGATGGGTTACAACTATAACAACAAAAGAAAAAAAGTTTGTAAAAATATAAGAAATTAGAACTGAAACGCAAGAAAACGGGGGAAATATAATGTAGCCGAAAAGTAATGTAACGAAAGCTAGTATACAGTATATTGTAATATTACACACAAGTGCTACACTGTACATTAGTGCAAATCAGGCAGATGTTGTAACCGAGAGCAAAACAGAAGATCCAAGGACAGTTTTTGTTCTTGTGCCATCTGAAAGTGAAATCTGTGTGAACTGCGCGGTTGCTCAGCCTCCAAAGTGCGCCCAGAGCAAGAAAGGGCGAGTTTACAGCCGACCTCCCGGCTCCAGGCTGCGCTCACGCCCGCCACTCTTCGCTGTAGTTTTGCCAGCAGGCACACCGAGAACCTCCGATCGAGACAGCCGCTACTGCGACGAAAAGTTCCCCAGCAGGCTATAAAACGTTACGAATTCACCGCCGACCGGAACACAAACGTCAACGACGGGAAAAGCCGTGCGGAGACAGCGCTCACGGAGCGTGTCTAACCGCGTTAGCTTAGCAACAGCAGCAGCTGCCATTAGCGCGGCCACGGAAGGAGCGCGGTTCTCCGCTAAACTGGCTAATAAGCCGCAAATGTGTGCAAAAGCTGCGCCTACATGACGACCTTCATCAGCTGCATTTTACGCGACTGGTTTTTTTACAATCCGGATTTGTACAACAGAAATCGACAGCGCGATATTTCGAGCCCTTCACCAAGTAAAGTTTGAGAGGTTGTTGTTGAACAATGAATTGGGGAAAAGCCCGACGCAGGCGGACGAGCTAAGCGGCTATCCGCAAAGTAGGCTTCCCGGCCTCTGCGAAACATCGCGCTCTTCTTTACAGTGTGCCTTCAAAAAGTATTTCCGATTTTAAGTGGCTTGGCAGCCTCACACGCGTTACTTTCCCACTGCAATGAAACGGCATGATTCGATTTAAAATTGAAGAGAAGCACTTACAGTTTCACCACATTCTCCACGACAGCCGCCATCTTCGCTCGCCTACGCTTCGCGGTGGGGGTCTGGCGCTGCGGGAGCGCGCAAGGGTGATGCGCGCTCCGGTGGCAGTGCGTGGTGCACACGCTTGAATTCAGAAACTTATCTAAAATATCAAGCGAATAATACAGCATTTTACGATTCTGGATATGCATGAGATTAAACCAAAAATAGAGGAGACGTTACAGTTCAAAAGTAACATATTGTTAACTTTATGGATTTATTTTTACCTTAAATAATTTTTGTAAGAGCTACTTTTCACGATTGTGTATTTGACATGGATATGTATTTTTCTCTTAATCATCAATATTACATGCTAGATAAACTAACATGCTACGCTCACATTTTCAAACGTCATAACGTGTTTTTAGCCAGTGTACCTATGCAATCATCTTTTGTGTAACTGATTTTTAAATTATCGTGAATTTAAAAAATAACTGGCCAATAGATGGCAGTCTCTGGATTTACTTGTGAGATAGCTCAGTTTACTGGTTTCAAAGTACTATTAATACATCACTAAGAATTAATTCGGCTTCACGAGTGACTATTTTTTAAATTCCAGGAGCAATTTATTGAAATACATTATTGTGTAACTGTACTATTCTTCTACATAAATATTTTGAGTGAAAATGTAATATCTAAATTGATGTTATGCTTTGCATTAAATTTTTTTTTGTATAGCACCTTTCGCACCTACTTGCTACAGAGTGCTTTTCATGATACCCACTGATAAAATGCAGTGTGGGGTTTATAGATCATGAGCCCTGATACTTGCAGTTCATACAGAGATTACGAATATGACTAACAACACGAAGGAATGATAGTTGTCTCCTTATGTGTACATTGTGCCTTGTGTGGCAAATGGTTTTGTATCCCCCTATCATCTTATAATTCAAATTGCATGATGGATACAGACACTGTACTGTAATTTAATCCTTGTAAAAGTAAGTAGAGAATAGAAAGGACACCCTTGACTTCCTTTGGAAAAGTCAGCTGTTTTCACTTACATTTTACATTTTATACATTTTAAAAACAGATTTTGTTTCATAATGTATGAATAAATACATGTTTTAATGGATGAGAGTTTCTGGAAGAGTGATAATAAAAATTGATTTTAAAATAGAAGCTTTAAAAATGCTTATCTTAGAATAACAAAATACAAGTGCAATGGCACTGCAACCCCAAATCCCATTAACTGGCAAAAATCCCTACATGGCTAGCCCCGCCCCCCTGTCCCAGCTCCCCTCTCAGCCTACTCTCACTACAAAGAGTTTCTGAATAGATCTCAAACAGAAGATGGGCTTAATTCCACTGGGCTTATCGAGCACTTTCAATCAGCCCTTTTTTATGCGGACACAATCAGGACTGGGCTGCTCAGCAGAACAGGGGTGGCCAGGATAGGAATGTATCATAGATGCCCTATCACTGAGAGCCAGTGAGTGAAAGTGGGGAAAAAGAAGGATCAGTGTACATACAAGCATGACCAAATGCAGCACTGAAGACCTGTTTTATTTTGTTCATATTGCTTTTCATAGCTTATGTAAAAACATACAAATTTTAAAGGAAGGCAAATATAAATTAAGAGTGATTAATTTTGTGCAGTATAACTTCACACATCGACACATCCAAGAGCACGAGCCTCCGGCTGGTCTCCGCTGCACGTAGGGCCTCCAGTCCTTTTTTCTCTCCTTTCTTCTTTTTGCCCCATTCCCAGCCTGCGCTCACAGGGTCAGCTGCTGTGCACTCTGAGGGCCTGTGTTAACAAAGCTGGAGAGATTCCCAGGATGGTCCGGAAAAGCAGCTGCTGACGGGAGTGCCGTTCACTCATAGAAGCCCACGTGCGTTCATTCTCACGGAAAAACGCGGGCTTTGTTCTCACAAATCCACATAAGCTTTGCACTTTTCCTGAAATTAATATTTGAGACCGAAAACAATTGCTTCTAAACAAATGCCCGTGGGAGTCAGGTAGCAAACTGTGATACAGTTTCAGTGTCCTAATGCTGTATTGTGCACCCAGTACATTTTCTGTTATTTCACGCGTTGAAGGCTAAATATTTTGTAGCATCCTTGTCATTCTACGCTTGAAACATGCACTTGATCCAGGAAAAGCATGTTTGAATGAGTTGAACTGTAATCCATCTTGGTTAAGAAA
Source organism: Chitala chitala (assembly GCA_025773905.1). Taxonomy (NCBI): domain Eukaryota; kingdom Metazoa; phylum Chordata; class Actinopteri; order Osteoglossiformes; family Notopteridae; genus Chitala; species Chitala chitala. The sequence goes on along the minus strand of JABJVR010000003.1, from coordinate 207,030 downwards.
AAAAAAGTTGAACTACAAACACACCTGGAGGCAGTTGTAATAAATGGGAGTAGAACCTGTCTTCTGTCCTGCTCGAAGACTGAGGAGGAAGGCAACCTGTTGACTCAGTGACTCAATGATCTGATATGAGTGATGATGATGATGATGATGATTACAGATAGCCACAGACAAAGTTCCCACTTCAGAGCATTAGGCATACAAATACAAATGAACTTATACAAATCCAGTTTTTTTTTTTTTTTTTAAAGGAGTGTTTGTCTCATCTTGACCACAAGCACAGCTGTGTGACACTGAATGCACATATGCTGTGTGTTAATGTACATGTATATTTGTGGTTCAAGAGTATCCTAGATTGTTAAACTGATAATACACACATGCACACACATAGTTGTCTAGAGGTGTGTAAAAGCATGAGATCATAGATGTTTCCACAAACACAGCATAGTCAATGGCAAATTAAACCACATTCCACTCCTATCTCCCTTTGACTGTTTGCTGTTGCACATACCAGCAGTCTTTAAAATGTAAAGTGTATCAGAAACTAAAAATGGAATCTAATATTAGTGAATTTTTCATTTGTGCTCAACATACATGAATACTAGAAAAGTGGGAATTGTCTTTTTTTAATACAGATTATGCTCGTTTTGCAAAGATTATCAATGTCTAACATGTTACATATTACACTAGTTTTGGCACTATTAAATAGGACACCACAAGCAGAAAAAGAAGTTCATATATTATTCTGCAATGACCTAAATACAGCATGAGATGAGCTGTGCTAGATGAAAGACCGAAAGGGCAGTTGCTGTATGTATTTCTTTGTGGCATTTGGATCCCTGCTTTTCAGACATCTGTTAGCTTCAGCATTTAACTGGAGCCCTTCATGGATTGAAGCATTAATTTTTGCCTCCTTTTAAACACCTTCCATACATCATGCTGAAAATAATTGCAGCATGTGTCTGGGTGTGTTCTCAGTTCAGAAGTCTTAGGATCGCACAGCTCGTTTCCATACTTATTGTCACAATTGCAGACAGGGGAGTCAAGGGAGGTCTAGATGCATAGACTTTTTTTTAAACACAAAGTAACGGAAGTAAAAAGGCAAGGCAAGGCTAGGCTAGGCTAGGCTAGGCTAGGCTAGGCTAGGCTAGGCTAGGCTAGGTAACCAAAACACCTCAATATCAGAGAAATGAGTAAACCAGAACACACAACTAAATAAAGAGCCAAAGTAAATAAGCACCAGGTGTGAACACTCGGAAACAAATGAGATAACAGGGACTGGAGAACAAGGGGCATGGCCACAAACAAGAAGTCACAAGAAGAACGTGACACTCACTCCCTGCCCTTACAATCCACAACCACTGACACCAATCAGCAAACTGATCACACCTGGTGGAGATCCTGTTCCCCAGAGTTCTACATTCACCCTGACTTCATTAAATCACCCAGCTCTATTCCCCTTGTATTCCATCACTATTCACTCACACATTGTAAGATATTGGCTTTCTCAACCCATTTTGAGTTGGTTACCTTGTGTGAAGAGCTTTGGATATTGAAAGCCTTCTTATATCCTTAAGATATTGTAACATAGCAATGACCTTCAAAGCAAGGCCATACACTACTAGCCATTATTAGCTTGAAAAATGTTAAGTATAGAACATCCAGTTATCCACATAGCATTTGGAGATTCAAAGTTGTTTTTTTTTTATCAAAATTACTCTATCCTCATTATTTCCCTTTTCCAAAGAGTACTACTAGGTCATCTTTCAGGATTTAAATCAACAACCTTAAACCTTCTAAACTGTTAACACCTCACTTACTCTGTAAATGTTTTCATTGGCATACAGAAAATAATGAGGTCATTTGAATCCTGAAGAATAATGGATGTTTTGCGGGTTCTTACTAGCTAATCAAGATAGCCAGCATGTTGCAAATCTTACATTAATTCAGTACTGTTCTGAATGTGCACTAAAATGCCATCCAACATCATCTGTACTTTTATTATTTTCTTAAAAAGTTTCAAAATTTAGAAAAAATTATATGAAAACCTACACATTTATGATACCCAATAAATAAGTATAAGAAAAATTTCAAATAATGGGCATGCAAAACTGCATTCAGACTCAGGAAAATGTATGTATTTTTAAAACTATAAAAAAGTTTAGACATTCAGAAAGAGATGGTTCAACGTGATATTGAAACCTTTTAATTCCAGTCTCAAGTTCTCACACAGTCATATGCAGCTTTCAGTGAATACGCTACAGTGAATTACAGTAGTTACGTCTCCATTGTTATTTCATACAAAGTTTAAAAAAAAAGCATAGCAGAGAAATTAGAAATATTCAATCTGAAGGTTGTGCAAATTAGCCACATATTATTTAAAAGGCAACTCCTTGTCTATGTGCTTTGAAAAAGTACACCATTTTATGCAACTTTGTGGGATAATATAATTTCACTATCACAACCTCAGCCGTTGCATACTTGGACCACTGGCTCAGTCTACACACCTGACAATGATACCTGATAAACTAATCAGATTCTAACAGCAATAGCTCTTCAGATATTTTATACATAAACAAATACACATATCCACGTAATCTTACTTTAACATGAACAGAAGTGCACAGAAATAAATATGAAAATGTTTCTTAAAATTAAAGATCTCATTACTTCACCTATCAAAGATCTCATTAGGTTTTACAAATATGGTAAATTTTTAAACTTGAATTGTTACTGACTTTTAACCAACTTCTTTCTCTTCGTTAACTTTTATTTCTCCATCTACATGCATGCACAGCTACACTCAGACAACAATACCAAGGTACAGTTGTCCTACAAACTTTCCAAGATCATCCCAACACAAATGACAAGAGGACTGATTTTACTGTTATTTTTGCTCTCTGCACATTTGCTGTACTGAAAAAATCAATACATTACTACAGAACTGTCATACTAAAATAATTCCTGTCTTTCCAGTCCTTTAACAGAAGGAGAGGGACAGAACTTTCAGAATTTCCAGCTTGATGACTAGTAAATTTTTCGGCTATTTCAAACATTAGAACATGCTTTATCTCTAAATGCAGAATGACTAAAAATCCAGAAGTGTGTGTGTAAACTCTGTGTAGATCCTGCTCATCCCAGCCATTCTGGGGCTGTAACATTGAGGACTCAGGGAATTCAACCTGAAAAATTCATCTCTCCTCATCTCTCCAGTTGTTGTTAATATATACACAACTGCCAATACTTATCAAATGGACTTTTGATATATATTCCAAGCAGCTGGGCACGTTTGTCTTAGCAGGGAAGATCATCAATTTCATCCCCACTAGACACTGTTGATAACTGAAATTTATTTCAGTCCTGCCAATCATCAGAAAAGTGCAAAAAATGCCAATTAGGACATTTTCCCATCATCCTAAATAATTTTACAGAGTGCTTTATAGTAACAATATAAACAAGATGCAGGTACATTCACCAATCAAAGTATGGCAGCTCTTTACACGTGACTGAGGAACAAATAGCTTTAAAAATGTTTAACCAATACACTGTCTCAAAGAAATTTGATTGAATTACTAATGTGGTCTTTTAGCACCTCCATAGACTTCCACACACTGTAAAAAAAGTAAATCAGTTGCATGTGCTCATTTTCACAATATGGAAGTATATTTATTTAACAAACCACTGAACCAATGGGAAAAATTGGCTATTCTAGACGACAGTGCTTAAAATAGTTCTCTGTCAGTACTTTATGTGGTCCATTCAGGTTTACCTGTGGAAACAATCAGGAACCTTGTTAAAACATGGGCCTCATCAGCGAAAAATGAAAAATGGAATGGTTGGAATGCCTCAGGTGAAAATCTCATGGTGTCCACCATGGAGACAAGGTCCATTCAGGTGGCCCATGCGGTGCTTTTCCATGATCTGGAGGACATCGTCCAGGATAGACGGCCCCAGGTCCAGGTGCAGAGAGAGTAGCGAGCCAGCATGGGACAGGTATGGCTGCTCTTGTACCGTGTCCTCTAGACAGGGCTCTTCCTGCAGCATGCACTGGCCATTGGGAGAGCTCACAGGGCTGGTTTCACCAGATGACCCAAGGGAGCAGTGAGAGACCATTGGTGGGGAAGATAGTCTCCTGTCATCCAGGTGCAGCCTGGGGGGTTTGGGGGGTGGAGCTTGTTGCTGACTGTAGGCATGGTCTGGCATGGGCATTGGGCTGTTGTGTGCCTCTCCCATAATTGGTAGTGACAGGGCATTCTTTAGCAGCGGTGAGCTCCCTGAGGAAAGGGGGGGGCCACAGATGCTGACTGGGCGGCCAGCAGAGCCGGAGCGTTCAGGGGCTTCGGCCTCCTGCCGGCCAGGGAGCAAGTGAAACTTTCCCTGCAAGAAGGATAGGTCTCCAAAGACATCATCCTCCCCGCCTCCGCTCCCTATATGAACGGTGTGCCTGAAGTCCCCCAAAGGAGGGCTGATCATGTCTGAGGACAGGACATCCCGTAGCTTTTCCTTCTTCCCCTTTCGGCTCCCACGTTTCAGGTAGATGGGGGCCTTGCCAGACATTTCTGGCCTGTGTGTAGGTTAATGGCTATTCGTCTGCACAGTAGATCTGTGTGAGAATGTATTCTGAGTCCAAGGCACTATTGTCACAACTACAAAATGACCAAGGGGTGCATAAAAGGAAGCTCAGAGAGCAGGAATAAAAGTGAAGTAGGAAACTGATCTTCCTATCACTCCAACAGAAGCAGTTTATCTCCAATGGGGAAGTGAGCTGCAGAGGAAAATTCTACAAATGAAATTATCGCAACTAGTAAACAGGCAATTAAAAACAAATGCTTTATAAAGCAATCTGAAAATCAATGCCCAAAGTCCTTAGAAGGCAGTTTCTTGAAAAGGGGAATGGCCATCTACTGTAGAATACTCTGTGATCTGCCTTAATTGCATTTCTCCTTGTTCGACGTAGGTGTCCAGAACATCTGTCCTCTCCATCTATAAGCTTCACTGAAAGGAAGAAAAAAAACAGCATTGAAATCAAAACTCATTACTGCTGCACTGGATTCAGTGAGAAGGCTGGTACAGTAGTTTTATAATGACTGATAAAAGCTCTGATAAAAGGTTAAACAATTTTCTGATCTGAAAGAGCAACTTTAATGTGATTTTGATTGTAGCCATCACTAAAGTTATAAGTGACAGCCTTCCATTTCTCTACATTTTAAAAACAATGCAGTGCAGCATGGAGGGCCTTCGTATTTTAGAGGTGGCAGCTGTTTGACAGATCTCTCCCTATGCTCCTCCCTCCTCCCATTGGCTCAGGAAGGGCTGCCCTGATTAACCTCATCTTAAATCTAGTCTCTACAAATATGGGAAAGTGTAAAGGCACAGACTCCATTATATCTTTATAAATTCTCCTTGCAAAATTAGCACTGGCCACTGTCAACTGGCAAAAGTGTTCTTACTAAACATGAAGTGTAAGCATTTGCACATCTTAAAAAAATCTAATATGCGTAAGATGAACCTTTTTTAAGTGAGGAATCACAGAGATGCATAAACAGTGATGCATTTTGCACGTGGTTCATAAATGCATGAAAAATGTAAAGTAATACTCTTCCAAGCATAAAAGTGGCTGAAATCTTTCATTTCCTTCTGAATAATCAGCCATTCAGATTCATGCACGTGTCAAAACTGAAGGGAGCGGGTGTGAAAAGCCAAGAAGAGGAGTGTTTTGTGTCAGTTACATGATAGGCCACGCCCCAAAGGCACAAAATGCTGCTTCCTGTTTTCTGAGGCCTGACCTGAGCCTAGCAGACCTCCAGCATCTGGGCTCCCTATTGCCCCTGGATGAGCCAGAGTGGAGTGCAGGACTGGTTAGGAAACTAGGCGCAGTGCCAGAGCCTCCCACTTGTTTGTGCTGGGCTGTGGTTCCCAGACCCAGGGAGGTTTCTGAGCAACAGGAAAGGGTCTCCTTTGTCACAGTGTTTCCGTGTTCCTGTTACACCCTTTGACTGTTAGCGGATACACACAGCAAGATGCAAAAAACCAGAAGCACACAGTAGTGTGTGTATTGCATAATGAAACTATTTTGTCACCAAATGTAAAACCCTCACATTTCCTGAGTGAAGACTGTTGCATAAGTTACCAGCCATCTTAAAAATATACTTACATATGTTGGTATGTAAGATGTAAGCAGTAAGTGATGTATGTAAAGTCAGTGTTATATACACATACACACAGACAACAGTTATATGTATGCTACAAGTATATATTTTTGAGTGAAATGTATTCCATTCATTGTTTTATTAACAAACGACTAAAACACTTTGCTCAAAAATATAATAATAATAATAATAATAAAAAGTAGTGTGGTGGCTTAAAGGGTAGAATATAAGGCTGGGATATGGAAGTCTCCTAGTTCATATCCCAGCCTGGTGTGTCCTTCAGCAAGATTCTCAAATGCTAGCTCCCTGGGTGCTACATTTGGCTGCCCATTGTTTCAATCCCTGCCAACTAAAGTACTATTACAGAGAGAAGAATAGAACATGCTACACAGATAGTTATGAGCAACCTCCCCCTTTTCCCAGGTTGTTGAGCAAGAAAAGAGCACTGTCTTTTAAGAAATTGTGTTGTCTCCAGGCCATTTTTCTAAATCCTACATCAGCACCTAAGGCATAGATTCTCAAATCATGTTCAGACAGGACTTAGTATGAAGTCATTGCAAGAATTCAGCAGCCTCAATTGTCACAGGTAAAACTCTGAATGAGAACATTACATACAATGACTGCTCCATTTCTTGTCCTTGAAGTCTTTTAACCTTTTCTAACAATATTTTTCCACTCAATCACAGAATATTAAAGAACAGTAATTTCACACTTGGATGTTGCAACGCAAGAGTGATGGGAACTTATTGCTGAAACATACAACATAGAAACCAGTTTCATAATAAACTTACTAATGTTAACCATAATAGCTATTTAAGGTGCTCTATTCAATTACGGACATGAGCAAGATGTAAATTAATGTTATGGTCACAAATCAAATGAGACTAGTTCTTAACAAACAAACAAAAAGTTTATAACAAATTCTCCTGCAAAACTTGATATTCCTGAAAAGTGCAGGTACAACTGGTACAACATGAAAGACCTACTAGTGGAGTCGTGCCTCCACACGATAATTTATACAACATTATTACCATACTACAGTGTGTTTCTTTATTTAAAAGTGAACACCAGACGCAGTAAACTGGGTCAACACATGGTATCGTGATTTTTGCCACACTTGAAAGGGTTGTTCATCTTTTACATAATCCAAAAGACAGATTGTATGGTCTCAGCATTTTTTTCACACTGAAAAGGCGAATTTCTACAAAGAACACAGTCTGAGGTCTAAGGGGCGCATTGTTTGCAGCGCACATACTTGAGAGCGCAGCAGAGCGATTTGTGAACAATGCTTGTACTGTAACTATTGAAAGTACACTGTCAAGAGTCGTTAAAGCGTAACGTAGCCGTTTGTAATTTGCGACTGTTCTGCAATTCAAGTATATTATGGGAAACTTATTCACGCGTTTAATATACATTTCCAATTTCACATTAAAATATACAATAGTGTTTGATTAAATACTGGACATCAATAAACTACATGGACCAATTAAAATGAATGTTTAACTTGTTCGTTTGTCTACTTTTGACGAAAATGTCATAAAAGTAAGTCTTCAGAACAGCCCTAAATTACTTGTAAAGTATAAACGTATTTGTCACAGTTTAAAATATAGCCAATAACAATGCTAAGAGACTTCTTTAAATGTTTTAACGTCATGAGTGACACAGCCTTGCAAAATACATCTTAAAACTGCGATTGCTAGAGATAACTTGTTTAATTAATAAATTTAAAAAATGTAATTTATACGACTACCTTTCTAATATGAATATAGGATTTATAGTCATCGGATTATACTGCAATAAACGGACTGATACGACTGTATTAGTGACATACTTCTGTATAAGCTCTTTACAGCAATGTCCTAATGGTGCTGAAATCATCTGATCAACTACTCAACTGAAAACACTGTATCAGTACCTGTCTAATTTAAAGAAACACAACTACAATTCCGGTACTACACCGGTTCACTATATTATCCTCTTGGATGTGTAGCCTATAGAAAACGCTCTAGTCAGAATTTATATTTTATAGACCATTGATCTACGTGCATTACCAATATTTTACACACATTGTTAATTTGAAATTAATTTGGTTGAAAACCCCCATTTTCGGATATTGGGCATTTAGTATGTGGAACAGATCAGATAATGTCAGAACGAAATTCCGTAGCACGTACAGTATTTAGCGGCATCGAGATTACAGTATAAGGACAAGGTAAAAGAACAGTTTCTGAGCTCAAACCAAAATAAATCCCGCACTGATGACACTTCTTAACCCAGTTAAACACAGGCGACTTAGAGAAGAACGTGGGTTTTCAAATGAAATAATAAAAGCCGGTGCGTTACATATTATAAACGGAAATGTTACCTCTTATTCATTAGGCGTCAATTCCAATGTTTTTTACATTTGCGCTTCCGAATTAGCACCGTAAATTCACGTGTCGGTTGACAGGGAACAGGATCCTTTCTGTAGAGTTCCCGACACCGGTAACATCATACGTTCTCCCTAGTTTAGACAGTTAGCGTTATGTTTCCAACGTACACCGTGTAGATGCGCTTGTCGCGGTGTCCTTTGCGCCAGAGGATGGTTAACTGCTGATATGGTGGAGTCTTGAGACGTGCTGCGGCAAACCTTGACTCCCGCACGGTCTCGTTTCAGTCGCGTTTTGCGATGGAGTCAAACCCACAAAATTTGGTGTGGCTGCAGTCGGGAAATCACGGCACTGGATCAGCTCAAGTGCGTTAATACTTGGGTTAACCTCTCCCGTCTTTTTTTTTTTCTTTTTTTCCCCTCTTTTTTGTGTTGAACGTCACTTTGTGAAAACAGTTGTTTCCCCCCTCGATGGTGCAGGATAATCGCTGCTGTAACGGAATGAATATACATTGGGCATAAATGGATAAATTGATGGAAATGTTGCAGTCGTCTTATGGACATAAAACTCCAAAACTGATTTTTTTTCCAGCTCCAGTTGCGTAACTCATTCTTGCTCGAAAACATAACACTTTCAATCGTAGGCGGTAGCAGTTTCACTTGACATAAATGGGGAATAATAAAGACTATCGGTTGTTCCTATTACTGTACATTGTCATACACAGAGTTAGGAGTAGGCTACATGGTGGTACATTAACCTATTTCGATCTGTACTGGTGTCACTGGAATTTCAGAATACTGTGAGCCAGAAGAAATATTTTTCTGCAATACTGTAATCCTTTCTAATGCACCCTGCCCTTTTGCTGCGAAGAGTTGAAATTTTTATGACACAGCAGTATTCTATGCACATAAATTGGTCAGACACACAAATGTAGTATTCTGTTACACCAACTGTTTGTCATGTGCTTTAAAAGTTATATCCTTTGTGTTCACTGAAGTGGTCACAGAAAGAACACCACTGAAAACCACAAGAATTCAGACAAGTACTTATTTTGTATGATGACTGTAGGTAAAATGTGTGTAATTTGTATTAACTGTGTATGATTTGCATAGGTTTGTACATTCAAAATCTATGAGTATCTGTGTATTGATCAATGAGTGTGGGTATCATCAATACACAGTCTACAATGAATTGGGCAACAGTAATTAACAGTAACAGTAAATTGGAAGGCAGTGTTTTATATCACTTAAAAAGTCTTTGTGAAAATATGCCAAGGTGGTCTGAATAGGTCATCCTGTTCAAAGCACAGTAGTTGTCCTTTTTAACATTCATTTTTGTCATGTACATCAGTTTCATTAAAAACACAGCTTTGGGACGTTTTTTAATTACATATGAGAGACTATTCTTTTTTAAGATATAGAAGCTCTGAAGCTCTAGTATTTCCTGCTAAGAACATAGACTTAAAATAGACTTATAACACTATTTAAATAGAGGTGCTCTCGGTATCTGATTTATATACTATATTTAAATTACTAAAAGTTAGATAAACATATAGGAGCAACCTTAAATGAGGTTTCAATTTCACTTTTTTATGCACCTAAGCACATACAACATTGTCACCAAGAAAATATTTTGTTCAAACACATTTTTGAACAATGAAGACATCTCACGGCAGTTAATCTCACCGACAGGGTAATAGTACAATAATTAACACATGAACCTCATGGGACACCTCCTAGTCTTGGTCATAATCTCAATGTAGACCTCCCAACATTATACCAGTGATTGGTTTAGGGAAACTTGCTATGTTAACTAAAGAGAGAACAATAAGTTAAAGAATATTGTATGAATACATGCAGTCTGTGTTTGACAGAAAGTAGTACAATTGTAATATGATCACACACAAAAAATGTTATTTTGGATTAATTTAGAAAATATGTACATTGGTTCTACATAATGAATTAATGTATACTTTACACAGTTAATTGGATTTAATATTAATCAATAATTTTTAAGAAACAATTTTATTATGTACAACCAATGTACATACGTTTCATTCCGTACATATTTTTATGTTGATCCAGTAGATGGTTTTTGTCAATGCAAGTCTCGAATTTTCATAGTTAAAAAGTTTTATAATATAAAAATAATGCTAGTCTAATACTTAAGTTAGCTATAGTATAATAGTATACTTGCTTCTCATTTATTATTTATATATACACAAATTTCAACCATCTGGCCACATCGTCTTTTGAGACAAGCTTCTCTCAGAAGTCATGTCTTCCCACCCTTGTAACATTTTCTTTTAATTGAATCCAGATCTGGATATAAATGGGTATCTTTTGTATCTGCAAAGAGGAAGTAGGGTGAATCTCACGAGGAAGAACAGACATTGAAGAACAAATAAGTGCTACATGGAGTAACTAAAAAGAACAAGTTCTCAATGTAGGGATGGCTTCTTTGAAAAATTAACAATTTTGTGGAGTAAGTATTGCAGACTTTTGCAACATGGCACGTGTGTTCTCAGCACGCACCCAGAGCTCATTAATGCTTTTTATGCAGTCATGAGGCTGTGACATCACTTCCTCATATTATAAAAATGATTATTGTTTTAACATTTTAAGCATGTTCTATGTAATGTGAAAAAATAAGTGATAATTATAAATTTAATTCCCACACTCAGCATTCACTGTATCATTTTGCACCTCACAAGCATTACCTAAACAGATAAAAATTAATGTATTAAGTCTGGATAGTAGTTCTGTCGCATTAAGTAATTACACATTTGTTTATTTTCAATGCAGTTACTGTGGTGTTCCAGGGCACTTGCACATACTAAGGGCAATTCAGAAGTGCCAGACCACTTGAACAGAAGGAAAAAACATGTAACCATGGTACACTGCAACAGGCTGTCTCCATACAGATAGAATAGGTAAGTATGAAATAAAACTTTGAAGTTTGTTATACCTCAAGCCTCTTTTCTGGCCTTCAGTACACATATGCAAGAGAAGTGTACCAATATTTACTTTATTCACATGTGGTGTAATGTTTTTAAATATGTAACATTAAGAAACTAATGTTATTGCACCTCTTCTCACATAAGAACATCCAGCCATATGGAATTGCCCTACCTACAGACTGGCAACCACAATACACAACTGCAGCACGCTATCTTTTTGGCTGCTAGCTGGAACTGGTCCGGCAACAACAAGTCCCATCCACAGAACGTCACACATGGTAACAGTTACGGGGGCAGTGAAGGCAGCTATTTCACATTAATTAGCATGTACAGGCTTGCAGCGCTCGAGCTACACATGGCACGGAACACTCTGGAGAGGAACAAGGAAGGACAGCACCTGCGAGAGCTTGTGTCACGGGGGCCAGAGCATCCCATGCGGAAGGTGGCTGTTTCTTTCCTGATTGCGTCTTCCTTCCCAACAATAAATAAATGGTAATTGTTATGACTGTCTAAACACCTGGAAACCGTGGTTCTCATGAACATAAAGATGAAAGAGGCACGTGGGAGACACATTTGCATAAAAACGGGCACTTGCAAAACAAAGGCTTCAGAAAAAAAAAAATCAGCGTCGACCAGATGTCCAGTGGTAATGGTGTTATCTTTCTCATAGTGTTTCATGCCCACTCATTTGCCTTGGGGCTTGAAATTCTAGACTGTTCATTTCTAAAAGCATGTGTGCTCAGCTTCTGTTGGCAGCGCTAATATCACCCTGGAGGTGGAACCAGGGTGAGAACCCAGCAGAAACAAAGCCTTCAGCCAGCAGTCCTGCTAGCATGGACATTGAGGAAGTGACCGCCAGGGCAGCTTGCGCTCTTCAGTAAAGTGTCCACTGGGAATTGATGGGGCCCATTAGCAGCTACTCCAACACACCACAACAAAGTCTGTCTCCATTTGTGAATACGGCTGGTGGGGGGGCTTGAAGGGGACATGCAGATGGTGACACCAGGTGACCAATCCACATGTGCAGTCTCACAGGCAGCCAGCAGGACCAGCGATCTGATGCTCTGGTGCAGGCATTGAAAAGCAATTTCCTGTCTTTCCAGAAGAAAAGCTTCAGCATGCTTGGGAGGAATAATGATCCAACAGAACAAAAGCAGAACAAAGCAGAACAAAACTGGTAACCAAAAAGTATGTCTAGCTATTGGATAAATCTAGTTTCTTAATCACTAATAATTGTTCATCAGACTTGTATATGTAACTGTGTGTGTGTGTGTGTGTGTGTGTGTGTGTGTGTGTGTGTAGGGGGGGTCGTGTTCTTCCAGAAATCCAAAAATGTAAGCCTCCATAAAGCTTCCACCAATAAAGAAAATATGTGCACATTCTTTCCTTGGCCTCTCATTTTCATTCTTTTAACTGACACAAATTTTAAAACTCTCAAATGTGCAAAAGTGCTCCGTTAGACTTTTCTGTTAAAAAGAGCCTGGCAGCTCTGTGCCCACCAGCAAGGTTAAGAAGGACTTTCTCTCACACTTTCCTTTCTTAGTTAAAATGTTACTTTGCTGTTCAGCAGACCTTTCTTTCAAAGCTGACATAGAACCTTATCATCATTTTGCAGCAGTGGACACATTTAGAAGCCTCCTGTTCAAGGATATTAACCACTTTGCTGGCTTACTATTAACCAGTTAAAATGATACCTTTCCACTTTTCCTCATGTATATGCATTTTTTAGAATACATTTGGAGATCTGAAGGAGTGCACGTGTACCTTTTCCCACTGGCTGAGGACCTTGAAACCAAAAATCAATAAACCTTTATAATGAATAACTATCTCACATGTAATTTATTTACTGACTTCAATATTTTTTTCCCTCGAGAGTTAAAAATGCAGTCCGAAAGACATCTTTGCTGTACAATTCAGCCATTTCCTTAATCTCCTATATTTAACCAAGTGGCAGTGTGTACTTCTATGAAGGTCAGTAAATTCCTGTTTCAAATTACACATTATTCAAAGACTTTTATTTTCTTCTCTTAACCACAAGGCTGGGTGCACCTTATCCTGGACAACATGGGAAATAACTTACTTCAAAAAAATAAATAAATAAAAATAAGGAATGCACATTGTTGCCTTAGTAATTAGCATTTTAAAAAAGTACCAAAATCATCTTAAAAATATATGTCTTCGACTCTAGTAAAAAAAAAAGAAACCTACAAATATAACATTTAATATATTTTTGTTCAAATGAGTCAGCCCTGAATAGCTTTTACATTGGAACTTCAGGGGAATTACATTGACCAAAAAGAGTAATAACACACACATGCTGTATGTTAGGTTTTTCCATTTTATTTTAAACCATACTTTATTGATTTTTGTATTTTATTTATTTTTTCTTTTTTTTTTGCATTTGATATAGATACATAAGTCAACAAACAGTTCTTTTATTCTGTAATGAAAATGCCCCACAGCACACTGACACCATGTGGAAATGTCTGGTATTACAGACATGTATCTTAAAATGAACAGCAGTTAATAGTTGTAGTAGTAAGTAGCAGTAGTAACAACAGTAGCAATAATAATTATTATAATAACCAATCAGAGTAGTGGTATTGATAAAATTAAGTCCGAGTGACCGAAATGACATAGTGTAAAACCCAGGGTAGTACTCGGACTGGACCGTTCCATGTGGCAAACCTACTCAGTGGATGAAAAAATTAGTACCTCAGAAAAATAATCCCTGGACATGGAAGCTACGTTGTCCTTTATATATGTTTTTGATATCCTATCTGAGTATTATAGTAACTGCTGAAGTTTAAATTACACATGTAACTATTTTCTTCCACAGTGGTGAATGAATAAAGTAAAAACAAACATACTCGCCCCTACTACCTTCGGTTGCATACATGTGGAAAATGTACCCTTGGCGTCAGTGGCTTCCTCTCATTCATCGCTTTCACTCCATGGTCTCTGCTGCCTTGCTCAACGCTACAACATGACACTAAAAACACTTAAATCTGGGGCACGAAATACTGAGTGTGAAAAGCCAACGCAACCATTTGACTGAGGTTCTGAAGCAGCTTGCAGACCAGTATGTGGGTGTGTTTGTGCACCTACTCTAAGCCTACCTTTACCTTCACGTCACAATAACCACAACACCTTCCTTAACCCCTAGCAGATGCTAAACGTTTGCATCGCGACACCTGTCTGTCATTCCTCTCAGGCTAGAAATGGCCTAAATCTCCATGCCTTACATATGCAGCATTAACGCTCTTGCAAAATAATGCTGTGTTTCTGTCTCTCTCTCAGTTTATCCTTTACAGGGGGAGATGGTAGCTTCTGTAGACCAGCGTTTCCACATTTGCCTGTACAAGAACTGATGCAGATGGCCAAAGTTGAACTGGTGACCTGGAAGACTGCTCCCATTTAGTGTATATTAAACCACAGTCAACCCCCGCACTCCAAACCAGGAAGTGAAGCTCTTTCCTGTGCAGCATGGCACCAGCAGAAGTCGAGGACAACACTTAGCAGTGGGCCAGCCGGAGGATCGAGCAGACGGGCAAAGGCGTCCACACGTCGCGGCACAAGGGTCCACGGCTCTTATGTCTTCTGCTGAACAGGCTAATACTGCTATATAAAAGGGAGTAACCTGGAGTGACTAGGGATACCATGTCCGTGTTGGGTCACTTTGAGACTTATTGTCTTGCGTCTTGAGTTTGTTCTGTAATACAGGCTGCAGAGCTTGTGACAACCGTTCATGCCCTCGGTGACAAATACCAGCTCTACCAGTGGTGGGAGAGGGTAGTACTGGAATAAAACTCACAGCATAGCTAGCAGTCTAATCCCAAAAAAGCAAACTCCAGGTCACGGGGCAGTGTGAGACGCATGAGCACTCCCTGAAAAATCAGTTTATGGAGGACATTCGTATTTCACCTGTCCCACCAAAGTCAACCCTCTGGAAGAAACACGGCCTTATTTCATTAAATTGACCTACAGCAGCTGCTGTAAACAGACCTCCCTGGCACTCAAGGTACCAACTGGCACAGACCTACACCTCTAAACTGTTAAAGGACAACATGGACATTCCTATAAATTTCCATCTTTCAAAATATTAATTTCCCTGTTGTATAGATCAAATCTGTGTGCTTTTTGATTGTTTTTCTGCCCATGTTTTCCTTATCTTGTTTTTTTAATATAAAAAGGAGAAAACCAAGCAAATCATGAGAGTTTAAAGACAAAACTACAGAGATAACGAAATGTGGAATCCACGACTGCTGTAACAAATCAAGTAACCCCCCTGTAAGCTGTTAGCTCACCCATACCTTTACAGTCCCTACCCACTGACCTCCATGTCACACTCCATCATCTGCAGCTCCTCAGCCTCAATCTGCATGCGCTTCTGTCCTCTGTCTGTGCTCCACCACCCAGCAGTGCAGAGATCACTCACACGCGGACACACGCTTTTGGACCCTGGTATAACAGCCTCTTCTCTGAGTGGAAAATCTAATGAACAGACTGCATAACAAAACTGCCTGGTGGGTTAGCATCAAAATAACAATTTAGTATCAAATATCAACTACATTTTCAAACAAAATGGTTCAAAAAATAACCCATCCCATAATAATCCTTTTTTTTCTACCTATGGAGTAGCATGGCACTGACCTATGACCCAGAAAACAGATTAAGAAATAAAGAAGGACAAAAGCCACACCACCACAACTCAAACTCTACAGACTACTTCCAAAAACAAACTCAGAATGGCAAAAATGCTGTAATCTCCCAAAGAATACAATGTGATTAAAGGAAAAAAAAATGATAAAAGTCTATTTAAATAGATGAAATGACATATTTTCTTAAAATTACTTTCTAAAAACCTAACTGCCAACATCTCTATGGTTTGAAACACTTTAAAGCATTTATGAAAAAAAAAACCAACATAAGTAATAGAACAACGACCAGCATGGCCCTGCGAAAAGTGTGATCGACTCCTTGTTCTTCTTTCCAAAATTTCTCAAAGCATCTATACTTACATATTCTTAAACATTTTATCTCAAAAACAGCAACAGCAAAAAGATAAATAACAATAATGATAAAGTTAACAATAGCAAAAAAAAAAAAACCAAATCAACACGTTCCTTCTGGCAGTTTCACAAGAAGAGAAGGTGACACTGATATTCAACAGCTGCTTCTATTGTCAGCCTTGAGCAAAAAACTCTGGAACAGTAGTGTGGAAAAGCTTGTTCGACTCCTGTTGGACCAGACCATTCCAAAGATGAGAA
>JABJVR010000003.1:175797-188397 GCA_025773905.1 Chitala chitala | reverse complement strand
CTCTCCCCCCCCCCACCAAAAATTTTCTCCAAACCGGCCCCTTTCTGGGTTTGTAACCACCCCCCCCCCCCCCCCCCGCACCATCAGTTGAAAATGACCCACAAGCTATCATGATGGGTTGGACAAAGGTGAATGAGAGAGCTCCGTTTGGAGCCACATGGGTGACACCGTTCCTCCTGTCTGTTTGGGAGCCTGAGCGCCAGCATGTTCACGTATCTTGCGGGCTCTGTCCAGCCAGTATCTGCAGTCAGGGGGAGACGGCTCTACTTCTTCTTGCCAAAGAAGCTGAACCTTTTCTCGCGATCCTTCTCCTTGCCTTCTTTGCTGCGCATGACGACACTGCCCCCGGCCTCTGCTGAGCCAGGTGAGATGGGCGGCATGGTCATGGCCCTGCTGAGGGCCTTGGGACCACCCGGAGAGCCCCCTGCACCCACGGGGATGGAGGAAACAATGGCTCGGATCCAAGAACTCATCTCAGCCTGAAATGTAGAGTGCAACACTGAGTGACTGACCGTGACACAATACAGCGTTAATATACTCTGTTACACCCTTATTTATGACAGCATCCTACTGGATAAACCAGCCCATTTCAGTTTAACTGTCTGCTAAGCAACTTAACCATGTCACATAAAGGGCTCTGACCTACAGGGCATTATAGAGCACAGAAGTGTGCGGTACAGACCTCGTCTTTTGCTTGAAAAAGAAATTCCTTCCCATCGCTCAACCTGTGTAAAGATGAGAAGAGTAGTGTCATCAGCCAAAGAGAACAAGCGTTCGCCCTTCCTTCTGTAGTCTGGTGATATGGACCCACTTTATTTCTTCACCCTCCCCGCCCAGTCCTGCCTTCTGCTCACCGGAGTTTGAACACGTGTTTCCTCTTCTTGTACTCGTGAGCCACCTCACAGATGGCCTCGCCCAGGCCGACGGGCACCTCGCCATGGTAGGGGATGCCGTTGGCTGCGCCCTTGTTGTCCTTGTAGAAGCCCAGACTGCCCTTTCGCAGCACACAGTACACATTCTGCCAGGACCTGCACACAGGAGCACCACCACCACATCACCATTAACGCTGCGCCTCTTCTGCTGAGTACACTCTTAAGTTTCCTGACACACCAGTCTACAAATGTTGCTAACGGCACCATCTGAGCTATTACAGCTTGGATTCCACTGATCAGATTTTTCATACTAAAACAGACAGTTATCAGGACCTGCTGGGTTGGTTAAGGATGACTGAGACACAGTGGTCAGCTCTCTCTCTCTCTCTCTCTCTCTCTCTCTCTCACTCTCCCCCCTGCTCTCTCTCTCTCTCTCTCTCTCTCTCTCTCTCTTTTTCCCCTGCTCTCTCTCTCTCTTTTTCCCCTGCTCTCTCTCTCTCTCTCTCTCTCTCTCTCTCTCTCTCTCTCTCTCTCTCTCTCTCTCTCTCTCTCTCTCTCTCTCTCTATGTGTGCTAATAGCTCCACCTGCTGGCTGCCTTCTTGCTGTGCGACTCCATCTCCTGCTTGCGACACAGCATCCCCTCCATAGCCTCTAGGGGTGCCTGCTCGGCCACACCCCTGCCAGGCAGCGTGGAGAAGGGAGCAGATGAGTCCATGCGGGAAGAGGCCAACCCGCTGTCCCGGCCCGGCCCATTCACCGACTCTGACTCGGATCCCTAGACACCAACCAGCACCGCCGCCATAATGACAGAAGTAACAGTCAGACGTTATAACCAAAAATATACACAAAAATATTTTTATAAGTAAAGCAAAAACTCTGTTTAACACTTATGTAGAATTAAAGCTACACTCAACAGTAATTTCAACGTAAAATTACAACCTGATTCATACCAATGTTTAAAGGCAGTAATATAATAAAACATTAACAGAATATGTTTCTCTATAGAGTTTTGCAGCCTTTGTTGACCGGACTAAACTATTTTTGGAAATATCAGACAATGAGCAAACAGGTTTTCATTTGAGAATCAAATTTTTTACTGGCGTTACTGGTAAATGGCAAAGCCAGCACGAGGCCATGCACAAACAATGGGTTTCAATGCATGTCTGGACCTTTTCTAATTCTCTTCGACAGGGTGTGCTCTCCTGAGCACATCAGACACAGAGAGAATAAACGAGGATGGCGGGATGAAGGGGACAAGCACCAGCGGAAGGGCCGCTACATGAGCAGGCGCAGACATGGACATGGATAGAAACAAGAACATGGACACAAACACGCAGAGACACCGGCGCCAATGCGGGGACAGGCTGGGGCACACCCAGAAGGGAAAGCTGGCGTCTTTGGGGGCACAGCTCCACATGCCAAAATCTATGGTGTCAAAAGAGGTGTACGTACAGGACAACAGGCTACCAGTTCACATTTAAAAACAGGTTACAGGAACAGTGGAAGGGTACATCACTGAGCTGTGTGCTGTAACACATTTCCTCTTCCTGATCTTACACGTAACAATGCTTTTTTGAATGAAAGTGTTCCTACTATATATCTGCCTTATTGTACACAAGTCAGAATGCACACGTGTTTGAACAAACTCCTGGCCATAGGCTATTAATAATAAAGTGAAATTGTTAGCACAAGAACTAGAGTACGAAACATTTAGAATATATGCACAGTAAAATACAACAGGCTACTCATATTTTGTGTCTTTAATGCAAGTGTTTAAAAATGTATTAAAATTCAGAGTATCAGTTACTCAAAACGTACTACAGTTAACCCAATTTTAGTAATAATTTAATTTTGTATAATTGGGAAAGCTTCATATAAATTATTTTATATTTTAGAGATATAACTTTTAATTAAGCACAGACACTTATTCTTTATCTACTACACAAATATTTGGTTGAATAAATAGCTTTTTACTTCATCTACTGGAATATGTATGCTGTCTGCAACAGATGATGCTCATATTAAAACACTGTCCTACTCGAAGTTAAAGTCAAAGATAAAAAAAAAAAAAACAGGAGGTGAAATGACACTGAGAAGCCTTTGGTTTCAGGGTGTGGAGATTACTCATAAACAACAGATTACTGCATTACAGGGTGCCATGCACACTGACACTGATCACTCAGCAGCGTTCGGTATAAAGACAACGCACCTGGTATGTGTCATTTGTACTGATGAATTAGTCCAGTCAATTGATCTGACTGTATAACATGGGAAACAAAATAAAACTGCAAAAACTAAACTATTTTTGCTTAAAAGTTTGGTTAAAGCAAAAGTTCTGTACTGTACATAACACTTTGAAAAGCATAACTGCACTGAAAAAACAAATAAAAAAATGTTTTCCTTTTTTTTTCAGTTCAACTTTGCCCATGTCTGCTGATCTGAGCATACCCAATGCGCAGGGGGGAAGGTGTGCCAACTGCGTTATTTACAGGTAGCATGGCGTCATGTAGGACAGCTGGCACTGGCTGAAAGAGTGCACTACATAAACACCGCAATAACCGTTACTGACCTGCAGGGGGCACTTAAGCAGTGCCAGACTTGCATTAATGTAGTTCTGGTCTTATCTATTGAAACCGTGTCCTCCACAAAAACATGGCAAGATGCCAGTCCAGCTGCACCACAGTGGCACACATGGAAATGCGTGAACTGCAGAAATTCCTGATAGTTCACAGCCAAAGCAGCGTGTGGGCTGTGCAACACTGCGGTGTCTTTATTAGGGTCATGGTGGGGAGATCTAGGCCTGTCTGGCTCAAATCAAAGGGAAAACGAGAGCAGAGACAGTCCTCTGTGAGCTGGACTGGAGCTGGGGCGCGAGATGGGGTAGCAGTGAAAAAGTGCATAATGGTGCCAGCCACCAGTGCTATAGTGATCCAAGGGCACAAGAAGCAGGGGGCGGGAACACGCAAGGTTGGGCCACAGCTCCATACTCACACGCTCCACAGACTTTGGTTTAGGGTCAAGTTTAGTGGCAGGTTTAAGGTCAGGCTTCTTGAGCACTGCCGATACCGACTGCAGATAGAAAGGCAACAGGCAGATATTACGCTTGAAAGTGTGTGTGTGTGTGTGTGTGTGTGTGTGTGTGTCTGCTCTAGTGCCCCATCATCTGCCTGCGGTATACACAAATAAAGTTTTAAAATAAAAAACAAAACACAAAAGCACATATAGAGAATTACCTCCCTATTGTGCTCAGACATAGAACAAAATATATAACAATTTTACCATGTTACACTGTGCCTTGTACTTCCTGTAGTGTGTTATGCTCTGTGGCTATTCAGTACATAATGGATAAGAATGTCAGCTGAATAAAGTAACATAATCATTCAGGGCCTTTTCAATCACAATGTTTCTGTATAGAAAAAAAAACACAGACAAACATGCAAACATGAAAATGAAGACAAAAATAGAAAAAAACAAGACAAGACTGATTTTGCTAACTGTAAAGCTAATGGTGACTTCTTTTGGCAAGTATGGCCTCAGTCTGATTGACTGCTTTCCTTGTGCCATAGACAGCATTTCCTTAAACTTAAAGCCAATCGGTAAAGAGCTCTTGGATCTCCCACCTGTGAAGTTTCTTGATCACTGTGAACACCATTCACTGATACAGACTGGTTCAGGGTTGTCTGGTCCAGACTGGTTCTGCACCAAAGAGAAAGGGGCAAGTAATCAAAACTTTCAAAATCAAAATTTTCAGCAGTGATTATACACAGTGGCCAAGTTCTCTCTGTGTCACTTTTCACTCTGCCAACAAGAGTTAAAGGTTAAATGGAGAGAAGCATCAGACCTTGCATTGGAGTCGTGTGCCTGGCTCTCTGCCTCGGACTGTACCATCTCCTTGGCAGGGGGTGGCGTGGGTGGCCGCCGTGCTCTCTCTTCTTCCTCCCGCTTTCTCTGGATTTCTTGCTCCTCCAGCTGGTGATAACAGGACGGCATTTGAAAAATGTCAGGTAGTATTCAAAAATCTGTACTCCCATGTAGACAACACTCATATCCAGATACATCTTCATCACTTTCTATCAGATATCCCTGGATATTTAATGAGCTCTTGGGATATGTTAACTATAATCTACAGTCTTTGCTTTATGGGTCTCTCACACTGACTACTCTTCATGCTTGAGGCTCCTGTCCAGCCTCCTGGACCTCCTCACCGTGGTCAACTTCTCCAGCTGAGTGAAGCGCTCTTCCCAGCCCGCGGCCAGCTTCTCGAAGGCCTCGTGCCGCTTGATCAGGCTCTCCACCTCGTCCACATTGGAGCCCAGCTCGGCCGCCCGCACCAGCGGCTCCTGGCCCGCCAGCCAGGACTCGGCCACCGAGGCGTCCCGCCCGAATTGCAGCACCTCCAGTACTGTGGTGTGACAGCAGGAAGGGTGACATACTGAGCTGGGACAAGGGTCTGGTTGAAACACTGAGGTCCCATGGGAACAGTGGGGAATGGCGCACTTAGACTCCAGTGGATGGAATCAGAATTGGTCTCACACTCATAGAGACACCAACACAACAGAGAAGACTGGAGAGGAACCTGCAGCTACAGACACTTGCAGAGGACAGAGGGCAGAGCAGGTCCTCACCGATTTGGAGGTGGTTCATCTTATCCTGCCACTTCTTGTTGATCTCATCCCTCTTGGCCTGAAGCTGATCCAGCTTATCTTGGATCTACAGGATCGTCCAGCACACAGATCAGGAAACACAGCAGTTCACACTTGAGAGCAAATAGCCATTACTCTGGCTGACCCAGAACAGAGAGGCTCTAGGGACTGGCCCTACCTCGTCCGCAGCGTAGTGGCTGCTGCTGATCAGCGCACAGCCCATCTCTCGGCAGGCTGTGAAGCTGCCAGCTCTGGCCTCGATCTCCGACTTGATGTCCTGGTGGTTGGCAATGACGAGTCCTGCCGACGACACATCCCTGGAGGACAAAGAATGAGAAAGGCATGGAGTAAGCATGAGAAAAACCAGGCCTCAAAAAGGTACAGGAAGACATAATAACAACTTGGTTGAAATAGGAACAAAGAGAGGCTAAGCTTCCCCGTTTAGAGTCAACTAAACCATGATGTCTCTCACCTTGGGCTGTCGTGGGCATCAATCTGCAGGTTGACCCCATCCATCCAGAGCATGAGGTCTCGCACCATGTTGAAAAAGCGGAACTTCTCCACAGTGTCCAGCAGGAGGAGCCGGCGAGCCTGGCCAGCAGCCAACAGGGCCTCCCAGGCCTCGGACACTGCACGCTCATGCCTGTGGATGTCATCGGCCTTCTCCCCGGCATAGGCCTTCTGCAGCCGAGCTGCATCGTTCTGCACTTGACTGACCTGTAAGGGCGGGTTCAGCACAGGTGATGCAACTTGGATTAATTTAATTTTAGAGGCTAACTCAATCCAGTTTTCAAATTGAAAACATATTAAAAAAAACCCCATAAAAGAGGAAGACCAGAATAATGAGCCCCAGACTCACCTGTCCGTTTAGCGCCTGGATGTCGTGCTCATAGGCGGTATGCTGACGATGCAGGTGCTGCACGGTGTTGAGGTCACGGCCGAGGTCAGAGGGCAGCGCCTCGTGCTTCTCACGCACGCGCCCCAGCGCCTCGCGGGCGTCCTGGTGGAAGCGGTGCAGCTCGTAGGACGCGGCCAGCATCTGCGTGCGTGTGTCGATGAGCTCAAGCAGGTCGGCCCAGGCCTCGTTCAGGCCATCCTTCCATTCGGCCACGCTGGCGTTCTCAGGGTGGCCCGACTCGATCAGCTCGTCGGCCAGCGCGTTCACCCCGTCCACCCGCTCCTGTCCGATGGTGCTGGTGTCACGCGCAAACTCGCGGAACTTGTCCCGCAGCATCTGGAGACAGACAACCACACACGTACAGTCCATAAATAATGGGACTTTGGCAAAGCGAATGCGTGTGCGGTGAAAGACGACAGCCTAGAGCTGACAAGCAAACCAAGACCAATGCAAAGAAATGGAACGTTTACGTTCCAAGTTGGTCACCTGGGCTCAATCAAAATGAGCCGCTGATGGCAAACTAGATGGCAGAAAGTCCCAAAAACAAACAGGACTGAGGACTGTAACAGTGAGGCTTGGCAGAGCCCAGTGTCTGGTCATGTCTCTGCTCAGACTTCAGGCAGCCATTGACAGCAACAGATTAGCAGCCAAGTTATAAAAATAATTTCAGTTATTATATTAGTTTGTCCATTATGCTTGAGCCCCCAAAAAGGGGGACTATGTATAAAAATGGTTGTAAATCTTACTCAGTTTGCACATTGAAATATAATGTAGGGATAGGCAAGTCTGACCTGAAACCAAAATTAATAGTGGAGCAGACAGTCTACAAAGTACAAAAACAGGCTTATGACAGTTCAAAAAGGACGAAGAGGGCTATGGCCCACTGCTTGGTACCGTGACATGCTCGTAGTCTTGGCCCAGCTCGTGAGAGCCAGCCACCACCTCCCTCTCGGCGATCCACTGCTCCAGATCATCCACCTCCCGCTTGAGCTGTGTGAGGCGGAGGCGCTCCTGCAGCCGGCCCCGACGTTCCTCCGCCAGGTCTTTCAGTCCGGCATACAGCTTGTCTACCTGGGCTTGCCGTAGCGTGATCCGCTCACTGGAAATGAGAGGTACATACACAGAAGATAGCACACAGATTCTGGCACATTTCATTTCACAAATTTGAAGAGATCGATTCAAAAGAAGTTGTGACTTATTCTGCCTTGCATTTAAACCCTCTCACACTCTTGTAATGGTTTCTTATGCATCTGCTGTGATAAACAAAATTACTCTTGTATAACTTGGTACTCAGATACCACCTGACTTGATTTAATTGCCATAACCCAAGGTTTAAATGCCATAAGCCAAAGGACACTTGAGGCCCAGGGATCAGGGCCCCAGGGATGGAGTATTCACCTCTCAGGATGTTCACTGTTCACCATGAGCCGGCTGCTGTTGGCCAGCTGGTGGATGGTCTGGGCATAGTCCTCCAGCGCCTGCTCCAGGACCTGGTGCTTCTTGACCATGGCCAGGGCGCTCTGCTCGTCCTGAGAGACCACAGAAACACGGTCATGAGCGGTGAGGGGCACCAGGGGCTACATTAACCAAACAAGTCCCTTCTGCAATACCTCCCAGCTGCTGCTCACGTTAACACGTTTAATAGATAATAAATACATTTATGGAAACATATCAAAGGGGGTGACATCACAGCCTGGGTCCCTGTCTCTAATGGCATCTCCTACCCCGGGTGGACATCAATACTGTCACATGATGTTGTGGTCTTGCCTTGGCCTTCTCCTCTGACATCATGTGCAGCTCCTGCTCCCCCATCCACGCCTCAGCTTCGGCCGCGTCAGCATAAAACTGCTGGGCGCGATGGGCCTCTGCCAGTCGGCCTCGCCGCTGGTCTGTTTCGGAGATGAGCCGTGCCCATAATTCACGCAGTTCGGCCAGACGCTCCTCCCGCCGGGACAGCCGCTCGCTGTCCACCTGGTCCCCGCCCAGGCCCATTGAGCTCCCGTGGGCCTGGATGTCATTGATGCGTGGCTGGTGGCCCTGGATCTCCTTCTGCAGGGTCTTAATGAGTAAAAACACAACCAACTGACTAACTATTCCTTCACTATACTTTCACGTTTCATCTCAAAAGCTGAATTTGTACTGTACAGTAGTTACTACAGTAGACTAAATGTCAAGCTCACTACTAGTCCAGCCACTAAAACATCACTTGAATGCACAGGACTCTATATATCCATGCCTAGAACCCAACTCCACAGTGTCTGTTTCCATACCTGGTTCTTCTTGATGAGAAGCTGCACGCTGGGTAAGTCTTTGCCGTGGTCTGTGGAGGTGGCCAGGGGCATCCTCTCCTTCACCCAGAGCTGAGAGTCAGAGACAGAGAAAGTAGAGGAGAGAGTACAGACAGTCAGAGACAGAGACAAGGACGTTGGGGGACCTAGTCCACAAAGGGGTGGGTGCTCACTATCTCATCCTCCAGGTCACGGTTGAACTGGTGGGCCTCCTTAGAGGCAAGCAGCTGCTGTTGCCTCTTCTTCAGGGGGTCCTGGAGCTGGGCAAAGCTCTCTGTAACGCGCTTCTGCTGGCTTTCCACTTCGGCCAGGCCGGAGTCCTCCTGCACTAGGGCCTGCGCCTGGGCCTGCAGTGACTGCACCTCCTTCTCCCGCACCTCCATCTGGTGCTCCAGCATCTGGGTATGAAAGAAATAGAGAGCCTGGTTCCAGCTGCAGTTCTGCATTCCTTGAAAACAAGTGTGGGTGTAAACTGTTGCCCGCCAAAGCTAATATACTGTGAAGAAGATCCTGGTTGGATACAACAACACGTGAAACAGTGCAACGCTGATATGTACAGGACTGAGACTGCTGTCCCTCTAAGCACAAATCCACCAATGTTTCAGAAATTAAGCAGCAAACAGTTTCTACAGAAAAGTGGGCTCACAGCAGCCTTTGTACAGCATCCTGACAGCACCAGTCACACTGAGCCCTTAGGTAATTTCTGCCTGCAAAGCCATATGTCCTCCCCCTACCCTTGCTCTCCATCTGCCCACCTGGTGCTTCTTGAGCAAGATGTTAACGCTGGTCAGGTCCTTGCCATAGTCATCGCTTTGCAGTTGGGAGGACAGGTTCTTCAGCCAGGAGTCCAGGGCCGAGCAGCTCTGGGTGAAGAGCTCTGCCCTGTTGGCGTCAAAGAGGCACTGCGCCTTGGTGCGGGTGGTGGCCTCCAGCTCGTCCCACTGCTGCTGGAGCCCCGCCAGTGTCTGCTTCACCACTGGCTGCAGCTCAGGCTTCTCGCGTACCAGAGCCTGCCCCTCCTGGGGGCAGCAAGGTAGTTCAGGAAAGAGGAAGGGATGTGTGCAAAACTGCACTTCACTTGATGCAATGTAAAGACAGACCTCATAGGTTATTATGATCTATAAAAGCTTGTTTGCCTGAAGAATCTTCTATATCTTCTATGTCATCTGAGTGGTTGGTTAATTTTCACGTGTAACTGTATTGTAATAACCTGGCAATTAAACATTGGGCATCTACTGATGTGCACAGTAATGTGATTGGTCTGAGCACCTTGTCAATCTTGTCCAGCCAGTCCTTATTGGAGGCCAGCTCTGCCATGAACGCCTGGTGCTTTTGCCACTTGCTGTGAAGGTTCCTGGCCTCATCATATGACATGTCCTGGGCTGTGAGCATCTTCTCATTGATCCAGAGGGTAAGCTACCATGGAAACAAGGCAAAGAATTTAATTAAAACACTTGTATAGAGAAGCTGGACTTAAAGCCATTCATGGTTTAATCATTATCAAGGCACAGGCTGCTTCTCCTTTGATAAACCTTGAAAGTAATGTTTCCCAAACCTGGGTCTCTAAACCTCTATTAAATGTTGGTTGTATTAATTACCAGCAGTAATTATAACACACTGCTTTTCATTTCCCACAATGTCAAAGCAGCTCATCTAAATAATAATGACTTAGATGACTCCTTCTTTGAGAACTGAATATTAATGCTGTTCAGTTTCCCCACTTCACCGCTTTTTGTGTACCTCCTGTCCGTCTTGCAGGAAGTGCTGCAGTTCACGGTTGTCCTTCAGCTTTGCCAAGAGCTCGCTGGCAGCCTTCTTGTTTTTCTGATGTCTGACACAAAAACATGAACGTCAAAAACTGGAATAAAACAGGAAGTGCCCGGTTTTTTTTTACTGCTTTTCTTGATCCCAAATCCTGCTCCTCACAGTTACTCCATGCACAGTCACATTTCCAGTAACGATTGTCACGTGACTTCCACCTCACCTCTCCTGGATGGAGTCGGCTTTCTCCTGGATCTTGTCAGAGTTCACGTTGCGGTCACTGACTAGGCGCCGCCCAGTGTCCACCACGCCCGCAATCTTCTCCTCGCTGGCCTCCATGGTGGTCAGGAAGTCCTCGTGCTTCTTGATGGAGTCCTCTGCTCCCTGGAGGCTGGTTGGCATCTCCGTGTGGGACAGCACATACTCCTGCAGAAGGGAAAGGGTGTGCCTCTTCAGATACTCCTCTAAATGAAATATTCCACACTGCAGCTACTTCTTAACTTGTAGTGTGAAACGTAAGAGAACGTCGTTAGCTTGTCTCTACCAAATGACAATAGCTTAAGGTGTTAATGCTGACCTGGCTGTTGAGGAAGCCTTCCACTTGCTTGGCATCACGCAGGAAGGTCTGGAAGTCAAAGTCCTGGGCCAAGAGGCTGTGCCGGTTCTCCCACATGCGGCGTAGCTCATGCCAGCCTGTGTCAAGTGCCTGCAGCCTCTGTGCTAGGAACATGTGCTGGGCATCTGTCTGGCCCTGGGTCACCTCCACACCCAGTGCCCGCATCTTCTCATAGTCCTCCCGGTAGTTGTCCACCTCGTTCTTGATACTCTCATGCTGGGCCAGTAGGCGCTCGGCCTCTGCCAGTGATGTGGGGCTGTCCTCGGAAGCGACGGCCGTCTGCGTGCGGGACAGCCAGGCCTGGAAGTCGTCCAGGTCACGCAGGAACCCCTGTAGCTTGCTGGCTTCACCCAGGGACTCCTCACGTCTCTTCATGGTACCATTTAGTTCCTCCCAAACTTCCTGGATCCCCCCAAGACGAGCCTGGATCTCCTTGGCCTGGTCTGGGTGCTCCTCTGCCAGCTTCTTTGCCTCCTGACGCAAGGTGTCTAATTTACCCTGAAATAACATACATAATGAAGAATGCACTACAATGCCAAATAAAATTCATGCAACATTAGAAGTGTACAGGACGTGTTTAAGTCCTGTACACTTCAAATGGGTTTTATCTGGAAGTATAAAGTGCCACCTTAACTATTCGCTTTTGCCAAATGCTTTACCTTGAGCTAGAGAACTCAGCCTGCGTACCTGTATCGCCTCCAGGTCACGCTCCATCCCTGTCAGCTTGCGCTGCAGGGCCATGACCCCAGCCAGGTCATTGCCCAGACCTTGGGTGGATTCGATCACCTTGGTCTTCTCCCTCATCCAGCTCTGGATCTCATTGCATTCCAGGTGGTAGTTCTGGATATTGAGAGCCGACTCCAGGGCCTGCTTCCTGCGGTCAGCAAGCTGCTGGAACTCCTTCCATCTGGGGAAGGATGTGTGATATGGGTGTGAGGGGAGGGAACTCACTGGGTGGAGAATTGATGTGTGTGAAAAGTAGTTTTTATAGAAGGTAGCAATTAGGCCACTCATGTCTATGAAACGTTAACTCTGGACGTTTATTAGCCACTAGAATCATTTACCATGTTCATGTCTGAGTGAGTAAATGTCCGTGTGCTTACATGTGAGTGTAGAGTGTGTGCTTGTATAACACTGTATATGAGCATATACATGTCAGCGAGGTCATACCGGTTGTTGAGCTGGTCCTGGGTCTGATGGATCTGCTCTTTGCTACAGTTCTCTGTGCCCAGCAGTTGCTGTGACACCTGGTTTACATCAGCAATACGCGTAGCCAGGTTGTTCATCTCGGTCTCAAGTGTCTCAAATCTGCCACCAAGCATGCACATAAATGTGTATAAATGAGACTGCATCTCAACCCATGCTATCTAACCTGAATAATTAAGACTGTTGAAGCATTTTTCAATATTTTTTTCCATTCCATCCATTATGATCATATCCTCTTTATTCCTGTATCACACCCACATCCCCTCTCCTCTGTATTCCTGTATCACACCCACATCCCCTCTCCTCTGTATTCCT
>JABJVR010000003.1:145836-175697 GCA_025773905.1 Chitala chitala | reverse complement strand
CAGCACCCCACGGTTTACACACAACACACTCACTCACACACACACACACACACACACACACACACACACACACACACACACACACACACACGTACAAAAATGATATTACAGCGTTGTTAACCATCATTTTATAACACCGCAATAGTTCCACACACACTTTCATTACAGCCACTAAATGTATATTTTTATAATTATTTTATTTATTTAGAAATCATGCAAGTTTTCCACCTGGTTAATGTTTCATTCATTCAGATAGCGGCATTTTCCCAAAGTTTGCGCTTGTAGTATAGCAAAACGTTTATTTACCGTTTGGTCCCCAAAGCAGAGCTTATCTTCTTTATATTATTTAAAACAGGTGGAATTTCCAATGCCAAAAGTTGCTTCCTTTGTATAACAGAGCCAGTGGGACACTGTACTCCGAGAGATCCTGTCTCTAGCGTCAGCTAAAAAAAGAACATCCCATCAATCTGACACCGTATCACAGTGACCAAATGATGATACAGTTGAATTGGATACCCGATTCTCAAACTCCCGCTCCCTCCCTCTGTTTTCTGTGCATTCGACGCTAAAGCAGACCACCCGCAAACATCGGCAACGGATTTTACAAAGGACGTGGAGTTCCATAGAGCGCACTCAAGAAGCTTCACTAGTAGTTACTTGTTAAGGAAGGTGTTCAACAGTGTATTTAGACAGCAGTACTCAACGTTTAGTGTAAGGATGGTTTTTTTAAATGAGGCATTGCACTGAACAAATACATTAGCGATGAGAGAATTTGTGCAACAATACTTTGTTCCCATTCCGAAAGGAGAGTTCCACACCACGTTTTCTTCCTCTCTGACTGTTTCCAGAAGCGCTTCCGCAACGCTGGAAATTCCAGCTCAGGCACACACCTCTATTTCTTATCTCATCCCCACGACTGCGCCGGGCGCGCACGTGCTCTTTTATCCCATCTCACGTTATGCTGCTGATGGGAGGCAACGGAAAACGCGTCCAAATCGCACAGTTAAACTCCCAGTACTTAAGGTACACACACAAAATATGTTTCCAGCCGCAACCCGATTTCTTTTCATAGACGCATACAACATATAAAAATAACTAAGTTGACACTATTACCATTGTGTCACAGACAAGATGTAAGCCGCTGTTTAAATATTTATTATGGTAATAGCAAGTATGACAGGTATACAAGAGTGATTTCTTTATTAACCTCATTATTCATTTATGGAGCCTTTTTTAACAATCTAAAACATGTCAGTGGTGCAATATCTATTCATGTAAATAAAAGAGACAAAGCAACTGAACATAGATAATGGCAGACATTGGGCGCAAAGGGCGCCCAGTAAAAATATGAAATTTTTTATTATGTACATTATTGGCGTTTGTCATTTATTTATAATTGTGTTATCTGTAAGCGGTTAGTAAAGTAATAAAACGGCATACTTATACCATTACTGTATTTTTTGAGTTGGGGGGGTTGTATCTGGTGTCACACCTAGGGCACCAAAATGGCCAGAAATAGGATCAGAGGATATTAACAGCTGGGCAATGAATGAATTAATGGGATGTGGTGGTGCTCTGGTGGACGAATAGAAGGGGAATATATGAAGACATACAGCATACAGTGTATGGACTGTGATTCCCTATGGGAGATGACATGTAAACCATTTAAAAATAAATTGTTCCACCAGTTAGAAGTTGTGTAATGACTCATGCAAGCCACTGTTTCAAAGGTTAGGATACATAGTTAATATGGTGAGCCTTAGCAAATGCTGTGGTTTAAGAAAACTACAAACATACACTTTTGTCTTTAAGACAAAATATGAATTTGAGGTGAACCTGAATACCCAGACTATACATGTTCTGAGCTACAATCTGTTTATTAAAAGAGAAAATTCTTTCAGAGGCTTAACAAAAATAGCAAAAAATACGGAGAAAGGAGATGACTGGTAAAGTATTTCTCTAATCGGATTTTGAGTATGTGCCCCAGACAAATGGGTGTGTAATGATGACTCAAGTCACACTCACAGACACGTGGGTCTGACTGCTCAGTCTTAATCTAACTGCATATATTTTAATGTTATCCACACTCACATACCAAGCTTACCAGAGAGAATGTTTTCCAAGTTCTCCATTGAGTTGTTCTAACAATGCTGCCCTTCGGTGCTTGGGACAAATTGACAAACAGGATGAGCGACGGGCTGT
Source organism: Chitala chitala (assembly GCA_025773905.1). Classification (NCBI taxonomy): domain Eukaryota; kingdom Metazoa; phylum Chordata; class Actinopteri; order Osteoglossiformes; family Notopteridae; genus Chitala; species Chitala chitala. The sequence goes on along the minus strand of JABJVR010000003.1, from coordinate 173,495 downwards.
TCGTGCTACATGACAGCCTGTACATGTATAGTATATCAACAAGTGGTCAATTTTCAACTCCAGCCTGGTCAATTCACAGAGTCTCCGGGGTACATGTAGCTTTATAAAGCCGTCCAAAAAGATGATGAAAGAGAAATAGAACTAGTAACATAACTGCATTTCAGTCATAAATTAACCTGACTGAGCAACATTGCTAAGCAAGATTTTTCCTTTCAGTTCAGAACATAAATCATTATGTAGAAATCATGAGGAAGGCCTACAGAAAGAATGTGAATAAGAAATCATCGCACAAATATGTCTTTTTTTTTTTTGGCAGGAAAATGTGGCTCAAATATTGTTTTTCCATAACTAATATGAACACTCTGACAGTCTGGCTTCCCATCACCTTAACTATTAACTATCCAACAAAAACGTATTGACACATAAGAAACAGAAAACATTAAAAAGTAAAAATAGCAGCTTCTGTAAAAAATCAGGTGACCTCAAAGAATGTATCGTCACCATTAAATTCCCCTCAAGAGAACAATATTTATCTTGTTCTGTTCATGCAAAGATTTTATGCAAGTTCGGATAGATTTATGCAAAAGCAGCATAATCTACAAAAATAAACGTGTCATTTGAGAACTATTTGGAGAAATAAATATCGCATGTAAGATGACGCCAATCACGTCTAACGCTAACGCCTGCTTCCAGGTTTAAAATTGAATCCACATGTAACGACAATTAAATTACCCTATGACCAAGGTTGCCAAAAACATCGCTCTTAGCTACAAACTGCTCCGCTAAAGCTACAAATGGTTCATTCATTCTTATGGCATGCTTACTGACAATTACAATACGTTACTGTAGTAAAAAGCCCTCTTGCTGAACTTTTCCGTATTGTATGTTTACAATTTGATTTAATTGTGTTTTATTAATCCCAGAGGGAAATTACTTGCCTACATTTGACTATTATCTGATGGGAGCAGAGGGCAGCCAGCCACATACGGCGCCCGGAGAGCTAGCCCTTAGTGTCTTCAAGGGCAGTGTGCGGGGATTCAAACCAGGAGACTTCGACATCCCAGCCTGATGTTCTACTCATTGAGTCACCAGGCAGCTTACTTTTATTTAATTAATTAATTTATTATTATTATTATTAAAATTTAGGATTATTTAGAAAATATGCATTAATGAATAAGCAAAAATCACATATGTTATAATGAAAACCATTCACAGTGTGGAATTCATTATTATGAAATTAATTAAAAAATTTCTAGTGGTAGTATTATTAATAGCATTTGTACTGGCAGTAGAAAAAAATTATTAATTTAAACCCCCTCCAAAAGGCTGATGGAAAATTGCCTTGACAATGCGCCCCCAATTCTCCATTACGCAACAAGTTTGGCAAACTGAGGCTGTACCTGTGCGCTCCGCAGCGCCCCGGTAAATACAGCATTACTCATGAATGGTACGCTTGGCCAGGAAAAACGCAACACACACCACGCTGGTTTCGCAATAGCAAAACTCAGATGCAAACCTTACGCCTTCGTTTGTACATCTCGCTGCGTTATTACAAAATGCATTTAAAACTCAGTAAAAAGGACTAAGCTAAATACCTTTACCGCATTCTCATCAGATCAAAGTGAGGTTTTGCATGACACACGGTAAGCAAATGCAATATAAAACATGTCAAATAAGATCATGTAACGCCTGTACACTATCTACACATTTTACGTTAAGCATTTATTGTGCTGTGCGTCTTATATACTGTAAAATGCATTTGCGGTAAAGTTGCTCAATACTCAGTTGCAAATTACTGAAAACTTTTTGCAAGTCATGTTTATACTTGAGTTCGAGTTTTTAAGGAATTCCACATCAAGTTATTATTGTTGATTTTTTAAAAATAGTTTTAAACGAGCTGACGTTATGTACATAGTTTTAAACAACGGGTGCTGTGATGAAACCCAGAATTTCTAAATATATCAGAAATTATATGAAGAAATACACTTACGTTACGTTTGTTCAAGTGCCATTCCCGCATGTCCATTAACGACAGTTAGGACTCTGTCTGGGAAAGCGCTAAATGAGACGATTGTAGTAACTCTACCCCCCTCCCGTACCCCCTGTCTTCCCTTCAAGCGCTTTTAAACGGTTTCCTAGTAACAGTCTATTGTTGTTACCCAAAAGGAGGAGAATTTGGGGCGCGGAATAGGAGGATCAATAACATTGTTACAACTGCCACCATCGCCGTGGACGCCAGCGCCGACAGGGATTCTTTGTCTATTACCGAGAAAAGTTTATGACGTGAGCCTAGAAAATAAAATCACGGCCTATTGTTCCGAATAATGTGGACACAATAGATTTTTCATGTATTGATACATAAAATAAATATGTGTAAAATTATGTACAAGTACAAAGTTCAGTTGCTTACCCTGGCTGCACAATGCTGCCAAGTTACACCCGAAAGACAAACTACAAGCAGCCAGGTGTGACCTAATGGTCCTCGTTTCCTCCCTTCTTTAATTCCCGAAATTAGATCTAGCGCGACATTAAAGTGTCTTGTTATAGGATGAAGGAGAGTGCGTGAGAATATTCTAAACGGATCCATTATTCAACATTAACTTTTTTTAATTGTCAGCTAATAACGGTTGATTTATTATCAGGTTTCATGGCACGTAGCCAGTTCTGCATTAGTACCGAGTCTGTAAAACGGTCAGTGTTAACTCCCTGTGTAATGTAATGTCAGTGGATTACACTACATCCCAAAAATTCCTTGCAAGGCCTTGTACTCAAACACACATTTGAAATACTAGACGTTTTAAATGCTAGTCAGGCTGATGACTTTCTTCAGAACTATGCAATCGTGTACCATCAGGGTGGGTTGTATTATCATCATACAATACTCGATGCACTAGCAAAATGTCGTGTCGACCAAATCATTTAGAAGTCACAGACAATGTATCAGTCAGCACTGTCTCAACACTAACCAGACGGATGTAGTCTATAATAAGAACACCAGCTGGACACATCATTATATGCCAGCAGTATTAAGTAACAGTCAACAGAAATCAGTTCTATGCCATTTAATAACTAACGCCTTACCTATAGTCCACTACAATAAATACTTCTATTGTAGCCATACACATACAGCAGCTGGCAAAATATTGCAGCATGTATGCAACTTCATATGTTGTAGTGTACGTTACATATTACCACCCTTTTTTATATATAGAGTAACGTGTAGCTTAACCTATACTTTCCTTATAATCCACATAAATTTCCTAATTAAATAGTGGAAGAAATTTTGCTGTGGTCAGTTTGCTACCTGGACTTGTTTTTTTGCGTAACAACGAAATACTGAAATATCGATACTGAAATATCATCAAAGCTCGGTTTTTTCATGGTTAATTGCATATATCTGAAAAGCTTCCAAGCATTCTGCATATACAAAGAGCAATAACAGTATGACAGACTCACATCTACAAACCACAAGTGTGCCTTTATATTTTTTTTATTGGCAATGGTCCATAACTGTAAAGCTTGAACAGCAAAATATATACTGACAAGTCTTCTCGTAAAGTCAGCAAATTCCCTAAAGTAGAAAACCTATACATTATTGATCCCTTGATAAAAAAAAATGCCTGTTTTGAGAAGGCAGCACAAATTTTTTATACATCTCATCACCTTATTGCATTCACAGAAGAAACAAATCATTAAGTAGAAATCAGAGGGCCATTATCACAACATAACATGCAACACTGGAAAATAATTTACTAAGATTGCAAATCTCTAAAGAACAATAAATGTCCCACTGATTCACTTGCAGAGGCCCTAATGTGCCTGCCAAAACAGAAATACAAAACATGGTTTTATATTGTATGTCTGCATGTATTGTGCAGGGATCTTCAAATCCCATTCAACTACTGGATTTCCATGAACTCAGGAAGTACTCATGCGACAGTCTTCCATGTGAGTCTGACATGACTTTATTTTATACCAGTTTCACACAAAACATATTATACTTTAATCATTAGGGAAGGGTATACCAGGCTTGTCCACTTGGAGGAAGAGGGACTGTTTTGTATTAATATTTCAGGGCTTGGTTCAAATCTTTACCACCTGACTGGCCAGGCAGGGATTCCGTCTCTTCCCATCCTCCAATGAAGGGCTCCGCTTGACAAGCAGCCTTCCGTAAGTCCCACCCACCTGTCCCTTGGTCAGTCGGCCCGGATTGATACAAGTACAGCCAATTACATCCTAAGAGAAGAAGAAGGGAGGGGAAAGGGTACACAGGACAGGGTAATGACACCATTCAGTAATGCTGTGTTGGTCTTTGAAGTGATTTGTTGATTTACACAAGAAATCGGGTGTGGTCGGTACTCCACCTAACACTGTCTTTTCAAAAGCATCAAATATAAGCAACAAGCCTGAAAGCAGCACCTTGATGAAGTAGCGCAGCTCAGATGGCACAACCAGCACGTCAGGGGTAACAGGAAACTGCCCGTAACACTGGAACTTCTCATAATCCATGTTAACCTCCTCCACTGGTGGGTACAGGGGGTAATAGCTGGATGGGAAAAACAGGAGAAAAGTATGAGAGACTGTAACACCATTCAGAAGCACAACACGGTTACTAGACCATTCCACCAGAGAGCCCTCATCTGCATCCATGCATTGCCTACAAGTAGGCCTCACCTTCTCTGGGTCAACATATGTTTCACGATGCGTGTGAATCGGTCAGAGGTGGATGCACTGAAACACACAGAAAGTAACAGGTGAGACTTCCACAAAGTTAATGCCAGCCGTCCCCTGTGTGCAGTACCAAACGCTCCCCCCTCACCTGCTGATCTCCTCCGCCCCCATGTGGAACAGGATGTCAGTGGACGTGAGTCCAAAGGTCACGCCACCAATGAGCAGCGTGCAGGGATCAGGCACCAGCGACACGCGCTAAGGGCCGGGACACATATGGAGAAAGCAGGACATGCAGAACTGGAAATTAGTACCGAAGTCCTTTTCACTAATACATGTGTTGCACGCACACACAAGTACACACAAACTAGTTAACTATCCTATCGATATTCAACATCTATAAGACTGGCTTAACATGTGCCGTTCATCCCTGTCAAGGCCATGCCTTCACTGTTCACATAGCAACACTGCTAAACACACACACAAAGGCAGCAGGTGACAGCTGCTTCTCCTCGAGTGTCTCCCGCTCCAAGGCGTGTCCTGCTCCTACCTCAGTGTCCTCCTTCCTCAGGCTGGGCACTGTGAAGGGGGGCTGAGGGTACACAAAGTGATGGTGGATGTCCCTCTGGGAAGGCACCAAGACCAAACGGCATCCCACCCTGAGCGGGACAGGGGAGGGGCGTTCAAAGATCTCAACACTACAGAGAGCTCATGGACATCCAAGGGTGCGGCAGACTAAAGTCATAACTGTGGTTACATTAACCAAACATGCAGTCATATGCCATTTCACTGAGATAAAGCCTTTAACTTAGAACCAAGCTGCAGATTTTAATTTCAGCTGTTTAAAGCAGATGTACAAGAGTGTGGGTGTGTGCATTGGAGTCAGTGAACAGATCTCACATACCCCCTAGTTCCTTCTACAATACTTTCCACACATCTTGAGAAGAGCCCTTCAAACCTCTCTGTCAGCTGGCCTTTCTGTAGGGGAAAAAGCATTTATTACAACTAAACAAATAATGTACAATAAAAATTCCTCAGATCTACTTGTACATGTTTACTTGACTATAGTTTACAACAGGAACTGTTTCCATCATCCAAAGTCAAGAAATGTCGTCTGTGGCTTTTGAATCCACAACTGTGACAACAAAAAATCAAAGTCTGTGCACCCCCTAACATACAACGTTCGCTGGTTACATAAACCTCCCTTTTTGAGTGACCAGCTACATGTGTAAAAGGTGCTGTGTTTGTTAGGAGCAATTACAGATTTTATGAATGAAAGTACTGTGTGTTCACCTAACAAGCAAAGGATTGTTCTTTACAGTGTAAGGCTGACACACATCAGAGAAACTTGGGCATTGAAGCCAGACTATGAACATGATGATGCAACAGAACTCCCTGCAGCTGCTTTTGTACAGTGCAAAAGAATGTTCAGCTTTGCATGGGGTCATACTTGCAATGCCAGTTTCTCCTCCAAAGTTCACAGTGCCACCTAGTGGTGATGCATAATTTGTTCAAGAGCTGGAGGATATTGTAGGACTATAGTTATAGTGTACAAGCCTGCACAAACACAGCTGGAGAAACTCCATTAAACACTTGGTTGACTGACAAGATATTGAACAGGCCCCACCTCGATCTGCTCATGCTTGGAGTCCACAAAAGGGCCAAACTGAAAAAGAAAAAGAGCAGCGCAAAGGATAAGTGGCCATGTGGGAAGCACACTGGGGCAGTATTATATTAGTACCATGCTGCATACACCCTCTGGGAGATATGCAGGCAACACATGGAGAAGGCTCACCAAGATGCAGACATCTGGCCGGTCCCGGGCAATCACATTAATGAGGTCAAGCAAGGGGTCATAGCTCAGACTGTCCGATGGAGTGTACGGGCCACAGGCGACCATGACCATCAGGGGTTCTGAGTCTGAGGATCAGCAAGGAAAGGTCTGTTAAGAGCAAGCAATTGGCCTGTCCCACAGCACTAGCATGCTCCCGTGTAGCATAAAATCTGTGGTGTCTTCCTTACCTTCTACCGTGTCCTGTCTGTCCTCGTTCATGGAATAGAACGGCAGTGGAATGCCCTGAATAAGAAGGTAAAAATAATGACAAAAACAATAAAGTCCAAAAACAGCATGTGGACATAAACCAGTTATAATCATTGTGGGGTCTGCACTGAAAAAATGGAACCGAAGCACAACTTGCCTCATATAGTTTAGAGGGAACCAGACGTTTTCCGGTTGTATTCATCCCCTCCATGACAACAACCTGAAGACAAGAGAAGGACCAGGTGTCAATGCAGAAATTCGAAGGAGGATGCTGGAGGTGCCAGCTGCAACTCTATCACACAGAAGGCACATCATAGCTACGGCATTATCCAGCAGTCATCTCCTCAAATCTAACCCAGCTTGTGGAAAACTGTCAAGAACACAAGAAAAAGGCCAAATTGAAGGTACCTCAAAAGTAGAAGACAATAGAGATAGATCCCTGTGATATTTAAAAAGCAGAATAATCCTTCTGCACCAGGGCCCTCACACAATTAACTTAGTATTTACATTAACCTTCGGAGATTAGTACCTTCAGTTTTACTGTGACTGGGAAGTGATTGGGTCAGTTAAAAGCCTATCATTGTGTTGAGGCAACAAACAATTGTTCACCTGGCCAGGGAAAAGTGAGTACTCCTTGAGCTCCGAAAGGTCCACGGGCACCTGCCGTCCCCCCTGCTCCTGCCCCGCCTCCAGGAGGACAGAATGGGCGTTGAGCTTTCCATTGCTGTCACAGCACACCTGTCCCAGGACGGTCACGATGTCCTGCAGCAAAACCCAAATGCAGACAGCAGTCTAACATATCATTTCATGAGGAAATCCGACCCCATTTAAAATTCTGCTGTAAACTACAGCTTCATAAGTTTAACTGTCATCAGCACATAATCAAACACTGGCACATGAGGACAAATAAATAAACATCACTTAATGACTAATGGGATGCATCTGTTTGGCAGAGCAGATAAAAAGGTTTAAACTGACGACAGGTCTGATGCATTTAAAAAAATCTCAAAAAGTCACATTAAATGAATCTGAGTAGCTGACATGAGGCCAGCCACACACACTGACAGTAGGCAGAACAGACTACCTGTGCAGGCAATGATACAGGGAAGAATTCCTCAATACTGAAGTGGGACCTTAGCTCTTCTCCAAGTTCTTCAATTTTGTCTGCAAGGACTGAAAACACAGAACTTCCAAATGTCATTTAATCCCTGTCTGAAAAAAGTATGTCAAGTCACCACAGGCAACAACCAATGGTCAGCAACACTGTTCTACAAAGTCAGCTTTTCATAGGGCAGACGCTTCTAAAACACTGCAGTGAGTAAAACCCCAAGACACGGGTCTTCTCTATACATACAGTACCACACGTCATACCAATAGACCTTTTACTTCAATGACTTCTAAATTTGCAGCTGTGCCAAAACTGACCATTGCGGACATCTCGAAGTCTCTGGAACATGAACTTGTAGCTGTGTGTGAGGGATCTGTCTAGTTCCTCCAGAAGCTCCACTCGAGGTAGCCCTGCCCCTCTGCGCCCCATCCACCGGGTGCCCTGGACCTCTCCGAACGTGGACACCACTTCTCCCCGGGAGCCACGGGCGCTATATTTCTGTGATGGTATCGTGCTGTGTGGAGCATAAGTAATACAGGTGAAACTGTCAAGCTTTTCTAGCCTGTATGTACACAAAAACTGAAACAGCATGTATATACGTACAATAAGATCTGAAATTAAATCTTATTTATGCAAGTGACTGGGTTGGGGGTTGGCAGTAATACCTGGGGGAGAAATTGGCAGGAGACAGAAGCTGGTGGGGACTGGGAATCAAAGACACCCCCCTCTTAGATCGAGGGTTTTCTGGGGTTGTCAACGCACGTTTCTGGGACCCCTGCAACACACAAATTAACATGTAAGCAAAACAGCCTTGTTGATCACACCACAGTCACGTGCTTTCAGGAAAAACATTAGCGACAGTAAAAAGTAGAACTTCAAACATATCTAAAGTGAAGGTTTTATACTACGCTAAATCACAAGATCAATCCGCATTGCAGGATTGTCAATCGTAAATAACCGGAAAATCATAAACCGGTAATCAAAACAAGAAAGACAAAACAATCACACCACCTAGCGGGCATCTAAAAACATTACACTGAGGAGCTAAGCCCTTTAGTTTTGCCTTCAAAAGGGTCCCTCTTCCTGACTTTTTTGTGCCTGGGTCCCCTCTAGGATATCTGATTAATTCTTTCCATCCCATCTCAGAATAATGTTTTTAAATGTTATATTTATCAAATACAGTATTAAAAACCTACAAATGAACTCTAAACCCTAAAATCTGGACCCTAAATGAACATAACCAGTTAACCTTACAACCACATTAGTGATATTTACATTTGCTTCCAGCTGATGAATGCTATCACAGCACTGTAATTAGTAGTGGTAACCTCTCCAACAATTGTTTTGAACAGAAGGTAACATGTAGTTCACTAGCATTTCCTACATCCTCACCTTGCCAGGTGTAGAATATGAGTCCAGCAGGGTTTCCTCCTCTTCCTCAGCTTTGATCCTGATGATCAGTTAAGAAACCTCAACGTTTTAATTAAGCCTCAGACACCACCCATGGGAGCACAGGGCAGCTATACAAGAGTCTCTGTAAAAACTACAACATACATACTTCAAATTTTGTCTTAGAAGTTCAATACTGAGCTACATCTTTTTGGCGTAATTTCTTTTTTCATGTGAACAAAGGGATACAAGTCTTGAAGGGAATTCAGATCCCTCATTTTGTTCTGAGATTCGCTTTTCCTAGAGAAACTCTGCTTTGGTTTCTTCTTTTTGAGCACCTGTGGAACACACACAAAAAAACCACGAACAAAATTTTACACCTAAGCAAGTCTAATAAAACACATTCATACAGTACTCTAAACATGTACACTGTAAGCACATTAAATTGCGTCTATGCACGCCTTTTATACTGTTGTGTTTAACAGGTTGTAAACTGGCACGCCAGTTGTCTCCTTCACGTGAATCACCTCGTGCTCGAACTGCTCCAGCGCGTCCAAGGTGAGCTTCAGTCCACCCTTGGTGGTGCTGTACGCTACCCATTCGCACACAATATCGTTGCCCTGTAATCCATGGCACAGGCACTGCTCCAGCACTAAAACAGACGTGATGGGGTGTTGATCATCAGCACGACGCGACAGCACCGAAGGAGCCGACCAAAAACCACGGTGCACATCGTATGGACGAACTGTCAATCCTGACCAATAACTCAGCTTTTTAAATTAAAAAATTCTTGCTTACTGGCGCGCTCGCTCGCACACACACACACACACACACACACACACAGCGAGCGAGAGAGAGAGAGAGAGAAATTCACGAACGCCGTAGAACTTGAACACTTACTTCTGTCCAGTATCGCATCATCTTCGTAGTCAACGTAAAAAACCTCCAGGTCCGACTTGATTATGTCCACATTAATCAATTCCATCGTGTTGACTGAATTAGTTTCCGAAATATCATCCAAAAGCGGTTTATTTAATTTACACTACAAATAAAAATCTGCAGAAACAGTTGATCCTAGTGACAAATTAGGTGACTCCTTGTTTAACTGACCTTGCCAGCTAGCTAGCATGTACATTAACAACAGAGCAACCTGTCTAAATTGTATTGTCGTTGAAATCACAGATTAGGAGCCTACTATCTATACACAAAAACTGAAACAGTATGTATGTACGATCAGACCTGAAATCAAAGAATGTCTTGGAAAACTTCTCACACATACTTTCTTCAATTTGCCGCTAAAAAAAAACTCCCGCGTGAGCACGACTGCTTTACGGCAGAAGACTAATAACCAATCAAAACACTCCACTTACACTTAGACACGCCCCAAAAAGGCCGGACTTTTATTACTGACTCGTGATACAGTTACAGTACTAAACAGAGTGGAAACAAAACGTATTATAAAGCTGTCGCTGACTGATAGTTTTAGCACATAAACGTTAACTACAGACAAAAACAATCTTGTAATCATTCAACTAAGTGAATTTGACAATCCATTACAGTTTTCACAGGAAGATGGCTTGATAACTATGAAAAACCCCTGTGTATCCAGGCCCTGGCTGTGTGAGCAATCAAAATCAGGGAAGCAGCTCAGAAGCATCAGATGTTATCACTCCCAGTTTGACATCTGCAACCATAAGTTGTCCTCCTGAATAAAATTAAAAACAATGGAAAAGAATCAATACACCTGCTTTTCAACAACACCAGATTTTATGTTTGTTTGAGCTGAGGCCGTTGTTCCAAAACACCGTGCCACAGACCATGTTGCTGTGGTATATAAAAGTGGGGTTCATGCTTACAGAGCTGTTGGAGGCAGAGAGATGGCCTTGATTTGTCTGCAGGGGGTGTGGGGCTGTCCTCTGGCCCCCACTGTGTGCCTGCACGTGCACAGACGGACATGCTCTGGGCAACTCCACTCGAAGTCTCTTCCTGCCACAGGATCCCAAGCTGTCCTGGCCATGTGTCTCTTCAACGATCAAGTCTGTTTAACACAATCAGAATGGAACAAAGGCTACAGGTATACTTCCAGCTCAATCACCACATGTATTTAGTAAAGTGTGTAACTATTTTTATGCTTATGACTTTTCAATGAATAGTTTCAGTCAGCTCATCCTCGCAGTGAATTTCCAGTAACAATGGTCTTGATATAATTACACCTTTTCAGGTTTAAATTCCCTAACCTGTAACTGGAAGCAGACACAATAATTCCAGGTACAAACAGGACAGTGACATGAACATTGTTTACCAACTGTATGTGTCTATACTGATACCTTCAACAGTACAAACTTGTATCTGCATGTCTGCTCTTAAATTTAAGATTCAAAAAGGTACCACATATCGAGGCGCTTATAACCCACAGGCACCTTGGGGTTGTTGAAAGGGGGCAGCCCAAACACTCTCTAGTTCGCCCTCCTTTTCTCCCAAACCATCTTCCCTTTGATCAGACCCAGCAGTGTCCTCCAATGCGCTTGGCAAACTCTGAAACACGCAACACAAGGTGTTGCTATTACATATGCACACATGTAACATACATAAACAGTTTACCCCAGATCAATGATTTTTTTTTTTTGTGTTTTACAAGTTACGTCTTTGAACTACAGATCCCTAAGGTATTTGTATGATATTCTGGAGAAAAAAAAAAACAGATTTTACAGCTGCAGCAACAGTTTCTTTGGGAGTCCTAAGAAATCAGACAACCCCCTTTCAGCAGATCGTAGCATTACCACAAGTGTTCCTTCCATATAGCATAAACTCATCAGCTTTAGATATATAATACCTACCATGATCACAAGTTAAGAGTTAACACCACAATATAAATCCTTCAACAGAAGAGAAATAGTCCTAAAAACTCAGGTTTTGTGTGTGTACATCAGTCTAACTTAATACATATACAGTCTCTGTAGCAGCCTTTCATTACAAACTGTAGATGGTTGCAATAAATGTTACAGAATCGGAACCTTGTCTATTATAAGCTAACAACTATATTATCTTCGTTCCATCAGTCGTGTTCAAAAGGGCAGACCATGACCTGAAGTATTTTAAGCCTGTGTCAACCGGACTACCTTATTATTACACTTGCGACTGGGCAAGAATCGATCCTGCGTAACCTTCAGGAGAGACTCTCTGAGTCTGACCTGTAATTCCCGCGTGTCTTTCACCTGCAGCACAGCAACAAGACAAGCACACGTTTATAGACAACGAGCACAGACAAACAGGGTTTCGTAATCAATTTAAACCTCTCTTACCCATTTCCTTGTGCACAAGGGTTTAAAAACACGAGCTGCAATCAAATGGTTATTTTCTATCTGTACTATGTTTAGAATAAGGAATATCTTTGTGTTTATTTGTAGCTGCTTTATCATGTATTGCTCATTGAAACCTTACAGATGATAATTTAAAGAGAGCCAGGAGTTTAATATTTAGAAATATTTAGTTTCATTCATACTAAAAAATTCCACTACACATTATGATGAAGTCTGAAAAAAGACTTAGTATATAATGGCTACTACAAGTCCATAGTTTATGTAATCCCATATGGATTGTACCTTCATGGTGTTCAGACAAGAATTCCTGAAGCCCAGGCTAGTACTGCTGTTTACCACAGTGGACAGTGAGTTTAGGATGACAGGCAGCGCACCCTGCATCTTTTTCTGAGTCTAGAGTGCAAACAACAGTGTCGGACTTGAAGATCATGGTCCTGTTATACAAATCCACATCTGCACTTGTGATTCTGTGCACGTGATCAGCAAACTCAGTGCTATAACCTACTTGCCTTTTTTTTCTTCAGAAACCCATTCAGAGTAGACTGAAGAAGAGTTTGGAGAGCAAGCTTCACTGCTTCTGTGTTGTACTGAAGGATCTGGTCCAGATTTTGCACTAGAACATCTTCGCTGGCTGCAAGAAATATTAAAAATAAACTACTTTCTTTCAACTTACATAAAAGAAAAAATGTGTATATTCAAACAACACAGTACAAACTGCCAAAACAACCTTTATGAGGGTCCAGACAGTTACACATTGTCTCCAAGCTCCTGTGTAACAACTAAATAAGGTAGATGTGAGGTCACCGGCCCACAGACACCAAGTTCCCCACCCAGCCTAGAATGCATCAAGATAGGGGTTTGCCTCACCAAGGAAGTCAGACAGCTGAGACTGAAAGGGATCGCTGTGCTGGAGGAAGACGATGAGGAAGAGAGTCTGGCTCACAGTGTCACTTTGCTCAGCGCCGTCCACAATGAAGATCAGCTCAGAGCACACGCCTGCTAAGCACACACCAGACCCTCACAGAACTGACTGGTGCAGCAAACCATGTGAACAGGGGTAGTTCAGTAGGTATGGAACATGCCCAGAAAGTTAAATGTTCTAGCTGCAATGTCAATAGCCCCTGATGTGGGCTATAATAGCTTTTCAGTGGGCATTATGCAGTACACTGCACACTGAACAATAATAATAGCAACAAATAAAAATAAAAAAGACATCATAATTCTGAAGAACAAATCACATCATCTATGTATCAGTGTGCACTGTTACACCTTCAGTGGTGTTTCCTGAACACTGAACTGCAGACAAACCAAAGTCTTCCCAAGTCAGCAAGTCCATGAGTTTGGACAGGAAGCTTGGGAGATCCTCTCCACTATCACACAGCAAGGGCAGATTAGAAGGACCGTACAGTAACACGTGGAGACCATTAAGGAAAACAAAGTACCATAATCATAACCATAATAACAGGATCTAAGATGGCGCCCACCGTGGCTGACGTGTTTGCTACACTAAGTTTTAATCTGTGTACATATATTTTTTTTGTAAGGGAGATGTGCAAAGTAAGAATTTCATTGTATGGTCTAAATCGTTGTGTTTTCACTGTACATAGGACAATAAACTTATTGAATCTTGAATAATATTTATGACGACATTCGCTGTATGTGCCTGTAACAATTATCTTACGTTAAAATAAATATTAACATAGAAAAATTTCAACTTTTTTGATAGTTATCTCAACCTCATTGTATTTCATTGCACGAATGCACCAGCATCATGGCAAAGAGAGGATATGCGTATGTCAGCTATGCAGACCGGCCGGTTGGGGTACTGTTCCATGCAGGGGCCAAGGGCCGCTACAGGCAGGAGGCTGGCAGTACCACACAGGCCCAACTCCAGCAGTGCGGGGGGAAGCTGCAGGTCCGCAGCCTTGCCAGCCACAAGGTGCAGTCTGGTGCACTGAACACCAAGGACAGCGGGGAGGCAGGAACTGTAGGGTGGCAGAGACACAATACTGAGCCAAGACTCTTAGGGTTCAGTCAAACCATGGCTCTGTACTACATCATATTCTCATATTCAATCTGTGCCTTCAATTTTCTCTCTTAAAAGGAAAGTAAAACTGTTATGGGTCTTTGTGCACTACTGTACTTAGTGCCAATTTTGCTGAAACCAATATTGATAATAAATTGTGGTAAATGATCACAATGCAAAAAAGTGTTATTTCAGTAAAATTTTATTACATTACTTCTTTTTATAGCAAAATGATGCTGAGGGGTAAACATGCTCATTTTTTTTGGAAAAAAAAATTTAAATACAGCACAGAACTGTGTAACACTCACAGCCGATAGAGGGTGCTATCTGCAGCTATGCATCGATCCTTCAAAGGAAACCTGTTGTCAGGCCTGCACCTGTGGTGCGATAAATGGGCCAAGAAAAAAAACACCAACACAAGTTTACACCCATGCCTTCAAAAAGCAGAAATCAGTGTATATGAGTAATAATGTACTAACATATGTGGGGTTTGGCTCAACAAATATCAACACCTGCTATAGTCACATGTCAAAAGAGCTCAGCAAAATTTAATTACTCTAAGCAATACAAAATAAATTAAACATACCTAAATACTTGCTGGGATGTGATGTCATTAATCTTTGACGTGTAGTAAATTTCCACCTATACACAATACAGACACTCATCCTGGTGTCTTGAATCAGAGGAATACTACAACAAATCTGTTTCACACTAAAATCTTGCGTTATTCCTCATTGAAATACACAGTGACGACCCCATTTGCTTCTTCATTTCTGATGTGGAACGGCTCTATAGATGAACACCTGCCTGTGCATAAACAAGGCTCAGTCTGTGTAAAAACTGCTCCAAAGTCCGCCAGTCTATCTTCAGCAAATGGTTTCTGTCTGTCATCTGAAACACACCAATACTAAGATTTTAACCAAATATGAGAACTATGGCTCTTCTGTCATAAATATTCTATGATCTATGACAATCAATAGTCTGGATTCACAACATTAGTCTTATAAATAAATGAGAAGTAGTTTTAATATCTGCATGTACTGTTTAATACACAATACAGACAAGTGCTGTCATTATTTTGCTTCCGCAAGAGGAGGCTATATCTCTATAACACAATATTGACACATTGCTTTAGAATAAACTGAATCATAACATTTACAATTACAAACTGCCATTATTTAACTACAAAGCTCTGTAATTTTTGAGTTAGTGGGCTGTGTAAATGTTTTGATTATGCAACACAGAAAAAAATTGGTAATCAGTATAAAATTACGCATAAGAATGTGTAACTGTGGGATTAATAACACATTGCAAACCAGCCTGCAAAGATGATTACATAAACTGGGAACTGTGAATTCTAAGCAGGGCTAACACTCTTCATAATATATGCTATATCATGAAAGCACTTTCTATTTGACTTTTAAATATTATGACTATAGTGGTGTGTTATCAAATCTATATGGCAGACACCAAATACAATATAACAGTATAACCATGATTGAACTACAAGCTACGTTCTAAATTTGACTCATGAAATTTACTGCAGCTGTAACCAAAAATATGTAAATAACACTGATTGTGTTTTGAAATAAAATGTCTTTTCTTGCATTTCCCAAATTATGTCTGGGTATAATTTACATTGTCTACCAAATATTAATGCAATTTTGCTAGGTGGATAATTTTTCTCCATCAATATATCTACAAAATTTACATAATTTTGTGGCAGAGTGCAGTCGTGCCAAATTAAAATCTGGGACAATTTATTAAACTGCCAGCCTATTTTGCATATGAATGTTTTATGGAAAAGTTGACAACACAGTTCATTTTTCCGTCACTGGATGTTTCAGTAGCACACGGATTATATTTTTAAAGAACCACAGAGCCAACAGAGAAGGGAAAGATGAAAATGAGTACTGGGGGGGGGTTGAGCTCCACTACACACCTTAAAGGAAACCTGGAAACACAAAGGTCCCCACGTGTCTGTAAACACACTGAGCTCCTCAGGGTCAGGAGGTGAGCAGATGGAGACAGATGATGCCAGATTCTGTGTAATTTCTGACAGACACAAAACTTTGTATAAAATCATGCCCTCACGTTTAGAAAAGAGTTGAATATAGGGCGCTTTGTTTGGCTGCTTCACTGTGAAGTATATGTCTTTCCAGGCATTGAGTTTTCACTTTCACTTAAGATACTTTAGATTTTTAAAGAAATACCAATCATCCCGACTTACTACCATGCACATGTGTTCGCTGTAACGTTTATCATCTATTAGGTCTTGCGTCCAACTTATGACATAAACCCTTACCGTGATTAACATCCTCCATTGCGCATTCAGAACACCAGCGACCCGCCGCTGCCACTGGTCACAGCAGAAACAAATTTCACCCACACAATAATCATAAAAAGCAAATGCGTTAAGTGAGGAAAAGCATGCACAGCTGTGCAAACGGTGAAACGCTAGATTATTAAATGAGTCAATGGAAATAACTATTAAACTTACTAAAATAAAATGGAATGAACCCTCGACCAGCTGTTTCCCCGTACCTGTGACACTGAGCCACTCAGTGACAGCCCCATTCGTCCATGCTGCCGCGGACAGCAAAAGCCCCCCCTCAACGTTTCCTGATCCTTTGTGCCATTTCCTGGATCGCTGGATGTGGACCATCAGCAGTGTGATGATCTGATGAACAGATGATCCCCGTGATGACGCAAAGTTACAGGGTTAGGCCGCGCGCAGAGCAACTGCGCGTGCACAATTAACCCGAAATTTCTCGCCAAAATAAACCGCGTAAGCTCAGTCATGATTACCGATTTACAATAAGGGTATTCGCCGTAACGTGGTTTCTAGGTACGAGACCTGCATTTGCTGTAGAAAGTAAATATTTTTGAGGCCATACACACATCCAACTCGAACAGCGGGCTGGGGCCTGTCGTTTTGTTTGTTTGCTTGTTTTTGTTGTGTAATTAGCTAAAGTGCTATTTCTGACTGGAAAATATCGGTAACGGAAAAAAAACCCACAGGAATTCTTTAATTCCAGGGAATTTAAGATTATAATAAAGTCCTTTTTGGTAGACTCCTTTAGATTTAAAATTTATCTCGATTAGGGTAGCTAACTGTAGTTAATCTGCAGAACATAATGAGATACCGAGCTGGAACTCTTACGGTAAATCCGGTTTAGTGTGTCGTAGGTTTGTTTAATTACTTGTCACATCCTGAGCCGGTTACCTGCTTTATCTGCCTTTGCATGACCTTTTCTGTGTGCGACACGTTTTTTTAGTGGCAGTTTAGACGACGCCGACCGTTAACTTGAAGAGCGTCTCGTGCTATACTCGTGCTGTTCACGTTTCTCCTGCTTCATGGAGAGCCCAGACACACACACACACACACACACACACACAGTGTGTGAAAGTTGGTTTTGCATCGTCAGGGGACACGAATAACCGAATCAACGTGCTGTCCGCTGAAAACCGACACACTCTTCTAATGAACTCCAGATCGTTATGTCTGCCCCGATACTGTATTTAAGCAATACTACAACCAGCAGGTTTGACTTGAATCAATGGGGTCACCCACATGTTTCAGAAAGTTAAAAACGTCATACAGTCGGGTCATCTCTTCTGTATGAAATGAATCCACACCATTATGTCCATCGTCTTTTTTTTTTTTTTTTTTTTTAAACAGAAGAAATTGGAAAGATCAGATGCAGAATATATGGAAGCTCATACTGAATAAAGCCAATGGTTCAAATTTAACCTAAAAAAGGTTTGCTGGGGCTACAGATAAAAACTGAAAATTGACTTTTTGTGCAAACCATTCTTAAAAAAAAAAAATGAAAGTGCTAAATGTTTATCTTTTAAACCATACTTTATTTTTTCCAGTTTGATATGTGTATACAAGTAAACATTGAGAATGCTCCACGGCACACTGACATACTGCAAAGCCTGATATTAGTGATGAATCTAGGAACAGCAGATCTCCTCTTTATGACGTAGTAGCAGTAGTAATAACAGAACTAGCAGTAGTAACACAAACTGTGGTGGTAAGAAATTGTCTTAAAGAGAGACCAGAGGAACCAGTGTATCCTGGGAGGAAGAAGGACTAATATACAAAATATAACTAATAACCATTAATCCCTGGAAAAAATGCAACCATTTTTGGATGTTTTTTAATTAAATAGTGAAATACTTTCCTCCCATGAGATTTATTGCTTAAATACCCTGTATTCATCATTACTTTTACACTCAGAATTAACATTAAAACCAGCCAAAATATCTTGTATGCCTTCGAAGGTCACAAACTGGAACATAACATTTGAACACTACCATTCAAATAAAAGTAAAACTTCTGTTAAACTGACTCATTGCTCTTCTTCACCTCACTAAGCAGTCATTGTATTGTAACCTGGTGCACTGCATGTGTATTTGTGTATGTGTGTGATGACTTGCCTGTCCATAGCCCATGAAGCCTTTCCAAAACCACAGTATTCCAAACCAAGCCACTACCAGCTAGTGGCATCATCACTAGAAAACAACAGGTGGTGGGAGTCTGGACTCCTGCAAAAGGCACAGTGGTTCCAAATCCCAACTGTCCAGTCGTGCCCGTCTGCAGTACGCCCACTGACTTCACCTAGAGTTCGGTTTGAGGAGTTGTGTCATCGCTCAAACCACACTTCTCCTAGACTGCCCCGTTCTGGGCCAAAAGGGTGCCCGCGTACTGCTGTGGAGTCAGACCAGAGAGACAGAGGCTCCTGACAGCCCCGCTCCCTCAGAGGCACAGCAGAGGTCATTTTACACCTGCAGACACTGTTGTGCTCTCTATACCCTCTCTAGTCAAAATTTTTGTTGTGCCAGAACTCCATGTTTTGCACAAAGTACATAAATCCCTAATGTGTATCCTTTGATGTTGCTGATAATTTTTTCTTCTGCCACATCTTGAGGAGCAGTTAATGATCCAAGTTAAACAGGAACACAGAGCAGGCAGTAGAGACGCAGCACCAGACTGGCACTGTGCAAGGCCCCGCCTACTCCCACTCCATTGGCTCTATGTGTCCTCCCACAGAGACCCCCAAAATTGGGCTCATGGACACATGCACACAGGTTTCTGCACCTGAGAGCACAGTGTGCAGACTTGTCCCACGAGGGCTGACTCAACAGCTGCAGTATACTTAGTGATGATGCCCACTTAGCTTAACCCTCAACATGGACTTAATAGAGGTATCCTGGCAACATGTATTCATTTCTACATGGCCTTGTCCACCATATTGTTCTCTCTGGGAGATTTAAGGCCAGTCCAAGTCAGTGAATTCCTAACATCTGATACTGCAACGTTTTCTTGCTTGCATTTGGAGCTGAAAGATTAAATGCAGCTGAATTTTAACAAGGTGTCAGTTTAAACACTGTCAGGGAGTCATTAAACACCAATGACAAGCTGAGGAAATATATGTAGAGTTCTAGACCCAAAACATATACCTATCTGAGTGCCTTCCCCAAACACTGTTCACCATTAACAGTTCACCTGTTGAGTGGTACAGTTTTTTTATTATTTTTAGTGTTGAACAGTATAAATCCCTTAACAGAATGTTTAAAAATAACCACAATTTTTAAAGAATCAAATAGCAAAAAAAGGCTTCAGGAACTAAACAATAGATTCAGAATGGAATTTTGAGAACACCTTAGCAATACTCTCCCCCCTCCATTCCATGAAGCCTGAGAAATTAACCCTAATAACATGAAGTACCCCCTACCGAAGTCAACGTTCAAAGTTTCACAACTGTCAAACACCACAAAATATGATAAAGGGGTAGAAAATCAAATATACAAAAAGATAAAATTAAAAAAATTCCACTGCTATAGCCAAGGCCCGTGTATTCGTTTTATACTCTGACTTTTCGATAAACTTGGCTTTTATAAAAATGTTGCTATTCCTAAAAACAAATGAATACAAACTTATACTGACAGCATGTTTCCTTAAAGACAATTCTGCCAAGTACTTTTTGCCTTTAGTTTTCCTAAAGGATATGCAACATAGAGATATTCAGACACTTGAAAATTTTGCCACAGCAAAAGGTAAATATTTATAATATTAACAATGGAAAAGGGAGGGAAAAAAAATGGATTCCTTCAAATAAAACAGAACAGAGACATCAAGGAAAGTGGTTGTAAAACATGTGAACTCATTCACTGTATGTTTCAGTTTGGGGGTTTAGTCAGAATACCCCTGGAATAAACCGCTTAGTTTGAGAAGAGATGCAGTTTTTCTGGCTGTTCAAAGTGTGGGAAGCGGACTTCAAAACCACCTGGAAACATTGTAGATCTTTACCGCATTTCCCCTTGGTTTTTTATGGTGGGGATGGTATACAGCTCTGGGTGTTTGCTCTTGCAGAGCTCACCGGCGCCCTGACCTTCCACCACAAACGCAGGGCATTGGATGTTGGAGATCCGACGCAGACCACGGATTTTGGGGCTTTGACTAGGTGACTTGGGGATTGTGTGCTGGGGACACCACGGTAACAGGCAAATCCCACGAGCAGGACTGAGAGAACATCTCAAAGCCATATGTATACTCTTGTTTGCTCTCTCTTCCCGTTAGTCTTTCAGTTCTCTCTTTGAAGTGACTCCGCCCTACTTCTTCTTGCCAAAGAAGCTGAACCTCTTCTCGCGGTCACGTTCTTTGCCATCCTTGTTGCGCATGGTGACGCCACCCGCCTCAGGGGAGGTGGGTGACATAGGGGGCATTGTCATGGCCCGGCTGAGCGTCTTGGGGCCCAGGGGTGACTGCTCGCCGGGCCGGTCTGGGCCCGCAGAGATGGACGATGTGATGGAATGGATCCAGGCGCTCATCTCAGCCTGAAGGGAGACAGAGGAAGGTCCTCTAAAGCCACAATCACAAGTTCATAAAAAAAGACAATTTCTGCTGTTATGCTATTGTGTATTAAACATATACATCACTAGTACTACATCAGACAGAATTACATGCAGCTAACATACAAGCAGCTGCAAACAACACGGCACTGGAGGCCCTTGATATGGAGACACAGCCAATGTGGCAGACGAATTGGCCCACAAGTGAGGTCGGGTGTTTATTTAGGGCTTTTAGTGTACAGAGGGGTCCCAAATCCTGCTAACGCCATGAAGGGAAAAATGGCACACTGGACTTTGGAGCAGAGGAAGACTGCCATTGGGATAGACCACTTTACCTTCCTTGTATTCTTAAACAGAAGATTGTTGACATTTTGGTATCAGTGTTAAGCAGTTTAAAAACATTGATTATATGTTTACTCTGGTAGTAATCAGGTTTTAATTCTCTAGAGTGTATTATTAGTCTTGGGAAGGTATATGTAGAGCCTGCTCTGTTTCTATCAAACGGCTGTGAACCTGAAGAACTACTTATGGAAAAGTGCCAGCAGACTCCTACAAAACTGGTTCTTTGGCACCTCTCATGGAAACACGTTCATTTTCCCCTCCTCTCTGTTCACCACTTAAAATGTGTTTCTGTATAAGCATTTTGTGTGTGTGACTTCTACCTCATCCTTGGCTTGGAACAGGTATTCTTTTCCATCAGCCAATCTGTGAAAGTAGAAAAAAAAAAGATTGCAAATATTTATGACTGAATACACACACACACACACACACACTTTTTAATATTTATATTGTATTTTATTTTTTTTAGTTGGACACATGGCGAGTTACATCTTGGAATCACTGCAGCATTGCTGCCCCAGTTCCCTTGACTACATCACGTAGCACAGACGTGTGCACCGAAAGCACAGCTGTACTCTGAACAGACGGTCACTGCGTGCGGGCACTCACCGGAGCTTGAAGACGTGCTTCCTCTTCTTGTAGTCATGTGCCAACTCGCAATCCGCGTCGGCCAGGCTGACAGGCACCTCGCCGTGGTAGGTCAGGCCGCTGGCGGCGCTCTTGTTGTCCTTGTAAAATCCCAGGCTGCCCTTGCGCAGTACGCAGTACACGTTTTGCCAGGACCTAACGACAGAACGCACACCAGCTGCTTCAGCAGTTACACCAACAGCACACAGCATAAACAAGCTGGACTAGATTTCCCTTAATATTAATTTCTGTTAAAATTTGTTTTAAGTTAACAACATTCAACAGCATTCCAAACTAAAGTCATCACTGCCTATTAACTTACAGAGAATCTTGTCAATAAATGCCATCTTTACTGTCAGTGTATAATGGGCTTTAAGATTCATGGTTTAATCATCCTGTTGGTCTCCATGGTGACAGATCAGCATGTGAGCCGGCAGCTGCTGGAAGGCACGCGGTCATCACGTTTTCCCTCACCTGCTGGCCGCCTTCTTGTTGTGCGACTCCATCTCCTGCTTGCGACACAGGAGTCCCTCCATGGCAGCGCCACCGTCCAACTCGCTGGGTCCCTTGGTGGGCAGCGTTGCCGAGGGGCCAGCGGACTCCAGCCGCGCGGAGGCGTCTTGTTCGACCTCCCGTCCCGGCCCATTTATGGACTCTGCCTCAGGTCCCTGCAACGTCACAAATGTTAATGGCTCTGTGCGTGCTGCACAAGGGTGACGGCGTGTCCACCATTTTAATCTGGTGCCAAGCCTTCCACCTCAGTATTATCATAATTCTGCTCAGTTAACTTCCTTATCTAAGGCAGTGAAAATATCCCACTGGAAGGACAGACTGACACGGCTAACATGAAGGATATGTCACAGTTGGAAACACTTGGCTCATTCAGGTGAAAACAGTTGGGATTTATCATTTCAGAATTTTTCTTTCAGCCATGTTTCAAGGTGCAAAATTTATGCAGAGATGAATAGAAAAACTGTGGGAATGGAGCATTTTCCATGATGAAACCCAACAATGGCAATGACAAGTGACAAATGGGAAGGCTCCTGGTGTTTAGAGTACACGTGCTTACTCACTCACCTACAGGAACAGAGAGACACAGACGGAGAGGACGCAGACAGGTGGGCCTGACGGAGCGTGAGCTCCAGGTGCAAACGGAGGCACTCAGCTAATGTGATCATCTCACATGGGGATTTAGTGCTGCATGGATGAACTGCTCCTCTTTTAGTCACTCTGAACTAGTGGCTGTCTAAGGACAGTTACATGCTTCAAGAGAACCAGCGTCTCAGGGTCAGCGCCAGTCGACCGACCTATCTAAACACCTGGTGAATATGGGAGGCCGTGAACTTGCCAGGCAACTCAAGAACTTTGAAAAAGAAAGAAAATTGCACCAGTCAAGATGCTCCTCATTGGAAAATAATGGGCAAAAAAAAAAAAAAAAAAAATTCCTCAAACAAAGCCTGTACTAAACATAGTCAGGTGTCGTACCCAAGATTCCAGAACACGTCGTGGTTTCTGACTGATCCCATAAACAAAATTACTGATCTGATAAAGCAGAACTCAATTTCCAATTTATGAGAAAAGAATCAATTTTCCACATCAGTTCACCTCCATGCAAGTAACTGTATGCAACCAGAATCATAAAAACAGCGCTGGTGTATCAGGAAGTACAGACGAATCTTCCAGACAAGGAACTACACGCACAAGAAGAAGTCAGTACAGAAAGGGGATTGACTGAGACCCCGATTCAATTCCACCAGCTGAAACCATAAAACTCCAGTTACAAACACAAGAATCAAATGTGCT
The DNA here is from genome assembly GCA_025773905.1 of Chitala chitala. Classification (NCBI taxonomy): domain Eukaryota; kingdom Metazoa; phylum Chordata; class Actinopteri; order Osteoglossiformes; family Notopteridae; genus Chitala; species Chitala chitala. Next base: position 149,313 of record JABJVR010000003.1, on the reverse strand, counting down.
TATTAAAAAGCCAGCTTGATGGAATTTTGATTGTAAAACAGGTCCATGAAAAAGAAAAACCTCAGTAACACCAGGGCTGAAAGCTTGGAAGAAAAGATGATACATGAGAAAAAACTATGTAAAGCAATGGTACAGCAGTGACTGGTGTATAGCACCCCCTAGCAGAATAAAAGCAGACTGCAGCCGATGGGGCAAAAGGACCCTAAATAATGGTGTGGGAGGAGCCCAGTAACAGGCTGTGGCCAAGTACTCACAGGCTCCGGTGACACTGGTGTAAATTCAGGTGTCTTGGCCAATGACACTGACTGCAGATAAAAGCGTTGTCTGTAAATACACGCGTCTCAAAAAAAGCATCAAAGTGAGCCTTTCTACAGAGATCACTGACAACAGACCCAAAACCCACAGAGCTCCATCACACAGGGCTCTCCTGTCGACACAAACTCAAACAATACTAATCGTTACCACATTTTCAAATTATAATATAGCTGAGATTTACATCTCAAGATTCACAGTGCTGGTAGCTAACAAGGGACGCTTTGATAATTGTGTTTTCACTATATAAAAAGATTGTTTAAATATTAAAAAACAATCTTGTCTGTTGTGAATGGAGATTAATTTAGTCAATGTCTGTGCTATCTGAAACATATAGAAATGCAGGGCACACTGTGTTGTTCACATAGACACAAGACAACAGATTATAAACTGTGTAGGTGTGTTACGACAACACAGGACATGATAAGCATTAAAAGTCAAGGAAGTCTTATGCTCCAAGAAGAATTTCCTACTGTTCATATCTTCTTGTTTTTCTGTCATCAGAACACTGAGCCCTTCGTACCTGGGAAGTATCTTGATCGCTGACTCCATTTACAGACACAGACTGGTTCAGAGTTGTCTGATCCAAGCTAGTTCTTCAGTAAAAAAGAAAGGAAAAAAAAAAAAAAAACAACACAGAAACAAGTCAGCATTTAGTGCAAGACATTGACAATGCTCTCATAAACTGAATTAATTTCCAAGTTCCAGATCTGATCATTTTCTAATGCTTCTTACCTGGCAGCAGAGAGGTGCTCTTGGCTTTCAGCCTCCGACTCTACCACTTCCTCGGTGGGCGGGGGTGTGGGGGCCCGTCGTGCTTGCTCCTCCTCCCTCCTTCTCTGGATCTCCCTCTCCTCGAGCTGGTTAATGAGACGGCTTTGTAATGACCGCAGACTCACCTCCCCGCAGGGCTGTAAACAGAGCCATTCTTGCAACTTACCGTTGTGAGCTTCTCCAGCTGAACAAAGCGCTCCTCCCAGCCAGCAGCCAGTTTCTCAAAGGCTTCATGCCGCTTGATCAGGCTCTCCACCTCGTCCACGTTGGAGCCCAGCTCGGCCGCCCGCACCAGTGGCTCCTGCCCCACCAGCCAGGACTCGGCCACTGAGGCATCCCGCCCGAACTGCAGCACCTCCAGCACTGAGCCAGGGGAGAGGCAGGGAGTTACAAATTAAAAGTTCAGGTTTTACGGTTATTGTAAGATTAATTTTTGGGACAAATGAAAAGAAACTATGCAGAGACGTGTATGTGCGCACAAGCGCGCGCACACACACAAACACACACACAGAGAGCTCACCAATCTGAAGGTGATCCATCTTTTCTTGCCACTTGTTATTTATTTCATTTCTCCTAGTCTGCAGCTGGTCCAATTTCTCCTGAATCTGCAACACCAGGGAATCAGGTAAGTCTATCTACTATCTATCCATCATTAAACAATAAAATTCAAAAACATACTTTTAAAACGAAAAGTTAAAAAAATTCTGAAGTGTGAGCAGCAAACAGCACCAAATGTTGACAAACAGCCTAATGAGTTCCCATAGCGCTGCAGCTGCTGTAGCCTTTTTTTTTTTTTTTTTTTTTTTACATTTTGTCAGTGACAGTTACACTGCGATGCAGCTGAAGGACGTCTGTACCTCGTCTGCAGCATAATGGTTTTTTTTGATGAGAGAGGTGCCCAAATCATGATAGGCGGCGAAGCTGTCTGCTCTGGCCTCCATCTCGGACTTGATGTCCTGGTGGTTTGCGATGACCAGCCCAGCTGAAGAAACGTCCCTGAGAACAGGGAATACGCAGAGTACAGTTGGACCACGTTCATTTAAGACCAGTGAGGAGAAACTAAAAAGGTGGACAATACAGACGATGGTCCAATGCACGGAGCGGGAACTGCAGGCATAAAACGACAGGGCCGATTCTACTTTGGTTCTCAGACAGGAGGTGAAGCAGGGACACAGAGCGCCTCACCTGGGGTTGTCGTGGGCGTCGATCTGCAGGTTGACACCGTCCATCCACAGCATGAGGTCGCGCACCATGTTGAAGAAGCGGAACTTCTCCACTGTGTCCAGTAGGAGGAGCCGGCGAGCCTGGCCTGCGTCGAGCAGGGCCTCCCAGGCCGTGGACACGGCACGTTCGTGCTTCTCAATCTCATCGGCCTTCTCCCCGGCGTAGGCCTTCTGCAGCCGTGCCCCATCTTCCTGTACCTGCCGCACCTGTGGGAAGGTGGCGTATAGCATGCGTATTCAGGTCAGTGCAACCATAAACTGTGCTGCCCAGGCAGCCATTCCTTAAAATTGATCATTTCTGTCACCACTACTTGGGTATATACTTGTTTTAACCCTAACCGGAGACCCACAGGTTTCTCGTAATTCAGACACCCGTATTTCCTGTTAGGTCAAAGCTGATATGCTAATTAGTTTTGCGAATGGCCACACAGACCAACCTGCCCGCAGAGTGCCTGGATGTCGTGTTCATACGCGGTGTGCTGTCGGTGCAGGTGCTGCACGGAGTTGAGGTCACGGCCAAGGTCGGAGGGCAGCGCCTCATGCTTCTCACGCACGCGCCCCAGCGCTTCACGGGCATCCTGGTGGAAGCGGTGCAGCTCGAAGGAGGCGGCCAGCATCTGCGTGCGCGTGTCCATCATCTCAAGCAGGTCAGCCCATGCGTCGTTCATGCCGTCCTTCCACTCGGCCACGCTGGCGTTCTCCGGGTGGCCCGACTCAATTAGCTCGTCCGCCTGTGCATTCACGCTGTCCACGCGCTCCTGACCGATGGTGCTCGTGTCCCGGGCAAATTCGCGAAATTTGTCCCGCAGCATCTTAAGCAGAAAAACAGGAAACAGTCCCATCAAACACTTAAAACACCTATAATTACAGACTGGGGCACAAAAACAAAGGGGCGTAGTGGAGGGGGAAAATTCCTCCCCCCAATATTTAATTATCTGATAAACATTCTGGTGACATCGTACCTCAACTATCAAATTCTCTTCTGTGAATTCTGGCTGCACTTGATGAAATTGTATGTGAAGATGTGCTGATTTTACGAACACCAGGCGAGTCGTGAATGAGAAAGACGAATGGGGGGGGGGGGGGGGACGACCCGGAAAAGGGTCGGTGGCATGACCAGCGAGGGGGAAGGAAGCACCACAACCCCCAAAGGCATGCACAGGACACG
>JABJVR010000003.1:131568-145826 GCA_025773905.1 Chitala chitala | reverse complement strand
TTTCCTCCCTGCCTCTTGCCTCTCCTTTCTTTTCTCCTGCTCTTCCCCCCTCCCCCCCCCCCGCGCCCCCCCCCCCCCCCCCCGCCCGGGGGGGGGCGCCGCCCCCCCCCCGGACCGTGACATGCTCGTAGTCCTGACCCAGCTCGTGGGAGGCAGCCACCACCTCCCTCTCTGCGATCCACTGCTCCAGGTCGTCCACCTCCCGTTTGAGCTGCATGAGCCGGAGGCGGTCCTGCAGGCGGCCGCGCCGCTCCTCAGCCAGGTCCTTCAGCCCAGCGTAAAGTTTGTCCACTTGTGCTTGCCGTAGTGTGATCCGCTCGCTGAACAGGGAACACCCAAACAGACAAAGCTTGAAATTAAGAACTTCCCAATGTAACACTGCATCTAAATTTCATTTGTAAAATGAAAGATTCCATGGGAAGCATTTTTGTGTAGGAAACCCAAGACTTTCCTAACAATATTTCACGTTTATTTGCTAAAACTAAAGAAATGCTAAAACTATTTCTACCATGTATAACTTTGTGGTTAAACATTAGTCAAACAATTTTAGCGTGTTTGCGGCATTCACTGAGTACACACATATTTGATATCTGAATGGTTTAATCCTGTACATTGCATAACCTGCATAACCCCCAACATATTTTGAAACTGCTTACCCATGTTTTAGCCTGCAAACACATAAAACATCCATGACCTGCCCTCAAGTGAAGTGGGCAAATAGTTTTGAGCCCTGCAGACACAAGTACGTCACACGAGATGTTTGGACCAGCAGTTCCCCCAGCCCCTGGGTCTTCACCTTTCAGGGTGCTCACTATCCACCATGAGCCGGCTGCTGTTGGCCAGCTGGTGGATGGTCTGGGCATAGTCTTCCAGCGCCTGCTCCAGGACCTGATGCTTCTTCACCATGGCCAGGGCGCTCTGCTCGTCCTGCGGAGGCAGGGCAGAAAGCCGTCATGGAGCCTGAGTGGCGCTGATGGGTACCTCAAAGTAAGGCCGCACAGCTCAAACAAAATGGCCCGTCAAAAAAGGGGCTCGTGTCACTATGAAATGCACGTATTTTAAAATACGTTTGATCAGCTCTGATGCATAATCCAAGTCAGATTCCCGGACACACTCAGACACACACTTTGACAGCAGTCAACTTAACTGCAGTGTCACCTTTTAAAAACACGGGTCTCCTGCCAAGCATTCTCCATTTACAAGACCCTGTTCATAATGCTACATTCAGTTATGCCAGTTCGATGATCAGGAAATTTGACTCCAGCTGGTGCCATTAAAGCACAGTGCAATCAAAGTGCATGTTGACCGTAACAAAGGCCTCCCCGCCGTGATGCCGGCAGCTGTGCGTTTGCATCGGCAGGTTGTCTGGGCACCTTGGCCTTCTCCTCCGATATCATGTGCAGCTCCTGCTCCCCCATCCAGGCCTCGGCCTCCGCAGCGTCTGCGTAGAACTGCTGCGCGTGGTGGGCCTGCAGGAGCCGCTCGTGCCGTTTGTCCGCCTCCGCAATCAGCTGTGCCCAAGAGTCGTGCAGCTCAGCCAGGCGGTCCTCCACGCCAGCCTGGCCTGTCTCCCCAGGGGTCATGGAGCTCCCGTGTGCCTGAAGGTCATCAATGCGTGGCTGGTGACCCTGGATCTCCTTCTGTAGGGTCTGCGCATGAAAACAATTATTAAAGCCTGCAGTGACCAAACAACTGCCACGTTTGCATTTCTCCATGATGTCACCTCCAACTCATCGCCTCGCCTTACCTGATTTTTCTTCATTAGAAGCTGCACGCTTGGTAGGTCTCTCCCATGGTCTGTTGAGGTTGCCAAAGGCATTCTTTCCTTCACCCATAGCTAAAAAGGAGGTACAAAAGGAAGACAGGTTAAAATGTCTTGAGGTTAAACCCACACTAACCTGAGGCCCACAGCATGGTGTGTCATCACTCACTATCTCATCCTCCAGGTCACGGTTGAACTGATGAGCCTCCTTAGAGGCCAACAGGAGCTGCAGTCTCTGCTTTAGGGGCTCCGTCAGCTGGCTGAAGTTCTCAATGAGCTGCTTCTGCTGGCCGTCCACCTCCGTGAGGCTGGCATCCTCCTGGGACAGGGCCACCGCCTGAGCCTGCAGGGATTCCACCTCTTTTTCACGCACCTCCATCTGGTGCTCCAGCATCTGTTGAGGGGCGGGAGCACACTCAGTCAGTAGAGGCATGATTAGGGCCCGTTCTCCAGAACGGGAACCTCGACTGACCACAAAGCCCATCACTTGAATGTGCCCAAGTCCCCGATCCAAGCTCAGCCCACAAACCTGGTGTTTCTTGAGCAGGATGTTAACGCTAGTCAGGTCCTTGCCAAAGTCATCACTCTGCAGCTGCGAGGACAGGTTCTGCACCCAGGAGTCCAGGGCCGAGCAGCTCTGGGTGAAGAGCTCAGTCCGGTTGGCGTCGAAGAGGCACTGTGCCTTGGTGCTGGTGGCGGTCTCGAGCTCATCCCACTGCTTCCGCAGGCCCGTCAGCGTCTGCTTCACCTCCGGCTCCAGCTCAGGTTTCTCCTGCACCAGCGCCTGGCCCTCCTGGAGACGGCCACAGTGAACAGCACCAACAAGAGGTCGAGGACCCCAAATTCATTAGGGGCCCTGGGCAGGAAAGACGTGGCCAACAACAAAAAATATACACTCTGTGACACTTGAGGTATTCCTTGAAGAAGAGCAGAGGCACCTTATCGATCTTGTCGAGCCAGTCCTTATTGGAGGCCAGCTCAGCTGTAAAGGCCTGGTGCTTCTGCCACTTGCTATGCAGGTTCCTGGCCTCATCATACGTCATGTCCTGGGCTGTCAGCATCTTCTCGTCAATCCAAAGGCTCAGCTACACAGAGAGATGGCGATTATAAACAAATGGTGCTTTAAAAAGAGTTGTGTACCATGATCTGCTTTATTGGCAACATTTAACCAATCATGCATATTACGCCCTGAAAACGGATAATTTTTTGAGACAAAGCACACAACAGAAAACTGATGAACCTCCAGATAAGCGCGCACACACGTGCACACACACACACGGCTTAAATGTAGCTCACTGCTATGCTCTATGCTAGATACACAGGGTGTGGTTTTCAGACACACACCTAAGAGGCAGTGAGCCCCACCACCCTGGTTACCTCCTGACTGTCTTGGAGGAAGTGCTGTAACTCTCGGTTGTCCTTCAGTTTCACCAGCAGCTCCTTGGCATCATGCTTGTTCTTCTCAAGCCTAAAACATTGGATTGAGGTAGGGGATGAGTCAGCACAGAAGACAGGGCCTACATTGTCAGTCTCTTCATCAATAGCTTTGCAGTTCTCTTTCCCACTCTCACCTGGCCTGAATGGAGTCCACCTTTTCCTGAATCTTGTCTGCATTGACGTTGTGATTCTCCACCAGCTGGCGCCCTGTGTCCACCACAGAGACAATCTTTTCCTCGTTGGCCTCCATGGTGGTCAGGAAGTCCTCATGCTTCTTGATGGCGTCCTCTGCAGCATGCAGAGTGGTGGGCATCTCCACATGGGACAGAGTATACTCCTGAGGCAAGCAAATCAGTTACAGCTTTTAGCTTTCAGTCTAGACTATGCTAATGCTGGCAGTCTGCAGTGCACTACTAGCACACGTTGAATGGGAAAAACAACTTAATAAACATAAGAGATGAAGAGAAAACAGGTTTCCCTCCCATGTTTAACACTGACCTGTCTGTTAAGGAAGGCCTCAACTTGCTTTGTATCTCGCAAGAAGGTCTGGAAGTCAGAGGCTTGTGTGAGGAGGTTCTGTCTGTTCTCCCACATCTGGTGTAGCTCATGCCAGCCCGTGTCAAGAGCCTTCAGCCTCTGAGCCAAGAACATGTGCTGGGCATCCGTCTGGCCCTTTGTGACCTCTTCACCCAGCATCCTCATCTTCTCGTAGTCCTCCCTGTAGTTGTCCACCTCTGTCTTGATGCCCTTGTGCTGTCGTAGGAGGCGTTCAGCCTCCGCCAACGAGGTGGGGCTGTCCTCGGAGGCAACAGCCGTCTGTGTGCGGGACAGCCAGACCTGGAAGCCGTCCAGGTCCCGTAAGAAGCCCTGCAGTTTACTGGCCTCGCCCAAGCTCTCCTCACGTCGCTTCATGGTGCCACTCAGCTCCTCCCACACACCCTGTATCTCTGCCAATTGGGACTGGATCTCCTCAGCTTGGTCCGGATGCTCCTCAGCCAGTTTCTGTGCCTCGTGACACAGGCCGTCCAGTTTACCCTTGGGATCAACATAATGACTGTTTATCATAATGATGATGGACACACAGGACCAAGGCAAGCGTTAATATTATAACTGTAGACCATGTCACAAAAAAAAGCATACAGCGAGACATCTAAACAAAGCAAAGTAGTCCAAATAGTAATCTTCTCTTGTCCTTGTGCAGTAGTACACCCAAGACCAATGAATTAGACAGAAGTCGGCCAGTTTACCTGGATCGCCTCAAGGTCCCGCTCCATGCCTGCAAGCTTACGCTGCAAGGCCATGACCCCAGACAGGTCGTTGCCCAGGCCCTGGGTGGACTCGATAACCTTGGTCTTCTCCTTCATCCAGTTCTTGATCTCGTTGCACTCCAGGCGGTAGTTCTGGATGTTGAGCTCCGAGTACAGAGCATGCTTCTTCTGGCTAGCAAGCTGCTGGAACTCATTCCACCTGGTCCAAAGCAGACAAAGTGACGTGAGGATTGTGAGCACTAAGTTGCACTGCGTCGCTGTGGTAGCGAGGAATCCGTGCGTCAGGCCAAAAGGCCGTTCAGACAACAGTGCACTACCTGGCGTTAAGGTCCTCCTGCGTCTGAAGGATCTGTTCTTGGCTGCAGTGGCCAGAGTCCAATAGCTGCTGCGCTATCTGGTTCACTTCAGCTACACGCGTGCCGATGTTATTCATCTCGGTTTCTAAAGTCTCGAACCTGAAGGCCCACAGAGTCCACAAATGCATCAGCAGTTGTCACACAGCCGTGTTCATTACAAGTTTACAATACATTCAAAACTCTTAATAAACTGGGGAAAAAGGAACAGCAAATGACCGCTTTGCTCTCCATCTCTGCTCCCCTACCTCTGCTGTACCACTTCCAGGTCCTCCAGATTGCTGGGGATCTTCATGTTCTCCAGCCAGTGCTCCTTCTCCCCGATCCAGAGCTGACATGCACCCGCCTCGTTGAACATGCGGTAGAGGGAGAGCTCACCATTCAAGGCCTGGCGCCACACTGCTGACTGGGCCTCCAGCTCCTCGTAGCGTTGCTCGATGGCTGGCAGCCGGCCCTCCACCTGGGGTGGGGCAGGGATGCCAGGAAAGCAGGGAGAGACGGAGGGGGGACAATCAAGTCAAACAATAGAAGGGGTCAAAACCAACTACAAAGGGATGACTGTTAGTAATTGTAACAAACTATGTGGTGGCAAAGTACTGCAATACAACAACAGTGTACACACAGAGGGGTTAAGGTCTGAACTTTAGCTTCTTGGCTAGATATGAACAGAACTCCCTGTCCCAGTTTCCCTTTACTGTCGCACTGACCTCAGGTGAGTTTGCGTGGTCCAGGGGGAGGCCTTGCGCCTGCTCATGGAGCGAGTCGATGAGGGGACGGTGGCTCTGGATCTCCTCTTCTACCTCGCGCTGCTTGCGGGCCAGCGTCTGTGTGGAGAACTCGTCATGCCCCACCTCTGGGTTGGACACCCGCCGCAGCGTCTCCAGGGTCCACGCCTCCATGTCGTTGGCATCTGTTTGGAACTGGTGCAGTGCAACTGCCTCCTGTAGAAGCTGGTGCCTCGACTGCGACACCTGGAGCGGAGGGAACAACGGGGGGAGGGGGGTGGTTTAGCCTCATGCACGTTACTAGCATGCTGCCACTCACCACAGAAAGGGCCAAATACAATTTTCAGTTACATAAAACTCGAAGAATATAACTTGTCTGTCCCATAATATATTACTACATTTCCTACCTTCTCCAGGTGGGCCCACTGTCCTCGAATGTCCTTGATTCTTTCCTCCACCTCAGGGGCCCCAAAATGTCCCTCCTGCATTAATGATTATAACAACATTATAGTTTTAATTGCTTTTATACAGAACAGGCAATAAAACTCCAGAGTGCTCATTAACAAAAGGACAGTACGAGTCCACAGAAGGGAAGCGTTAATATAGCTAAAGTTGTGTGTGCGTGTGTGTACCTTAATCAGGGCGTCCCCGGCAGCAATGCTGTTGCTGAGCGGCCCGTACCGGGCAGCCATCTCATCTCGGAAGGCCTCATGCTTGCTGAGCAGGTGCAGCGCGGAGGTGAGGTCGCGCCCACCATCTCCGCTGGACAGGATCTGCTCCTGCTCGCGGATCCAGGCGGCCTCCTCGCCCAGTTCCCACAGCACCTTCCAGAGGCGGCGCGACTCCTCCAGCTGGTCCCGGCGTTCAGCCGCCAGGCGGCCCAGCTCCTCATAGGCTTGGCCCAGTTGGGACACCTTCTCGCTCACGAGTGCTGGGTCACATGGGTTATAGTCTGAGAGACAAGAATCCCTCCGTCAGTTCCAGCTCACACTGATGACTTCATGACTGCCTCACAGGCCACCCGCCAACCTGTATTGTTGTCTAAGTACAAACACCTACACTTCAATTTATTTTTGTTCTACTGAGTGATGATTCATCAGTGTCAGGTGGTAGAACTGTTTATTTACAGACTCCGTTACTACTTTTTTTTTTTTAACAATTAACATAAAGCAGCAGTACCACAGCCAATCGTAACGCACGAATGAGCAGAATGAGAGCAGCACACTGGCGCAGTACTGCCACATGGGGACAATAGAGGGCGGACCAGCACGCACCGAGCTCGTCGACGGTGAAGCGCTGGGCCGCGGCCTGCACGGCCCGCACCCTGTCGGCCTGTGCCGCGATGTCCGCCTCCACCAGGGCGTGCTTCTGCAGCAGGTCCTCCACGTCGTGCAGGTGCTTCCCGCTGTCCTGTGACTGCAGACGCCCCTGGGGGGAGGAGGGGAGAGCACGCCGTCAGCACACAATATGCACGGCTACAAACACGCCGACTAAGCATTGTACCATCAGTTATGCAACCAACTGTCCTGTGTCAGTCAGAACATTTCCAACAGATTACCAAATTAGCACTGAACATTTCTGACACGTTCTTATAACGTAAAAATTCCCTGTAAGTGAAAGAACACCTGCCGAGTTTATATGAGCTGAACAGCAGTTAGCTACATCTACAGCTTCTATGATCAACAGGCTAGAAGACATTATTAAAAAACTTGGAGATATGAACACCATTTTAATGTAACCTAGCATATACCCAACTACAGAGAAAAACAAACAATTATAAAGAACTCTTTTTGAACTCTTGGTGGAAACAATAAAACAACAGCATTATGTATTCATTATGACCACAAATACACGCAAATAACTGAAGTGCTGCTTTCACCATCCTCTTTGTGACACCAACTGAAGCTGATCCTACATGTCGTGTTTCTGACACGCGGTGCGGCCCTAAGCCCCCTGCTGCGGCATGTCATCCTCCGCACCTTCATGTCGCCCATCCAGTCCATGATGTAGCGCATCTCCTGCAGCAGCCTCTGCAGGTCACGGTGTGCATGCAGCCTCTCGCGGCGCGCAGTCAGCAGCTCTCGCAGGTACTCCCAGAGGCGCAGCACGTTGTCCCGCCGTGCCAGCACCCGCCGCACATCGTGATAGCGCTCTGCCTCAAGCTCACGGGCCACCGCCTCCACAGCCGCCACACGCTCCCCGTATGCCACGATGTCCGTCTCGATGGCCTCGTGCTTCCGCGTGGCTGCCTCCACCGCGCCCAGGTCCACGCCGAAATTGTCCTGCGGAGCAGAGCATCGTGGAGAACGTCAGCCGCGGTTGCTCTTCAGAACACTGACGTCTGTCGCCGATACCAAACGATCTGAACCACGCTGGTCCAGAAGAATATTCTGTCGCTTAACCACCTGAGCTTCGTTAATAACATCTGTGTTTTTGGTATTACTAAGAATAAAAACGTGCATCAGAAAAGCAAGGCCCCATGTTATAACAGTCCAATCCAAGTTTATTTATAAAAGCACCTTAAAAACAACACAGTTGGCCAAAGTGCTGTACACAAACATGAGAACACATAAAAGAATTATAGATAAGACAATTAAAAGAACGGACAAAAAAAAAGGAAAAAACAATAATAACATAATAAAAGCCAACAATAAAAGCCAACATCTCAAACTGAGTTAAAAGCCAGAGAGAAATAATGTGTCTTAAGAGAGGATTTAAAAACAGGAAATGAGTTGGCCTGCCTCTGCAAAGGCAGGTTATAAGGCGTACCATCATTCTTATTCTATTGGCCTCACTACATAATGCTGAGTGCCCTGAGAAGTGTTTGACTGCCTCACTACTGTCCCAAGTGAGACCGGGGAAGGTGGTGGTGTGTCGGGGGGGTGTGTCGTTTACCTGAGACACGAGGCGCTGGTTCTCGCTCAGCCAGGTTTCCCTCATGGCTGCCTTGCGGTCGAAGCGTGCCGCCAGCATCTCCAGCTTCTCCTGGCGAATCAGCTCGTTTCGTAGTGCCAACTCGCGCTCATGCTCAGCCTTCTCCAGCCGCTCCCATGCCTGCCAGCCAATGAAGAAGCAGCAGCCTCATTTTCATGACTGGTTGTTGTACTGCTGTGCCTGTGGTCTATGGTTTCATGCCAGTACCTGCTCACGCAGCAGTTAGCTCGGATGCCGCGGCCAGAGAGCTGCTAATAACGGCCTCTAACTCAGACATCCACCAAGTACGCGATGGTGGAAAGGCGTGAAACTGTCTTAAAGGCACTTGTGAGTTTGTGCACACTGACTGTGTACATGTTTATGGTGTGAACAGCGCATTATATAACGTATATACAAATGCGGAGGGAGGACAGTCATTACCTTGTTAATGTCAGAGATGAGCTTGCCTTCCTTGGGTGTGTACACTTTCTGGTTGTTGGCTCTCATCTTGCTCTGGATGGTGAAGAGCAGGACCTCCAGATTGCCCTTCTCAGTGAACCTGTCTCACAAACACCACCAATTATTTTAAACAAGTGCAAAAGAATTCACAAGTATTATGACAATTACAGAGGGTTAAGTGTCTCTCACACACACACACACAAACACACTTAAATCAGCGATATGCAGTGGAGGAATTTCCCTGTAATTTAGTTAACACCTCATTTGTCACATTTTATTACATCGCAACCCTTACATTTCCCACAGATTATATAAAGTCCAATTATCCCCAGTCAGCGAGAGTAAATCATTACGAATAAACTTGTCCGATATACAGTTTTTCCTAAATGCAAGTAGTGTGGGCGTGACATTGTTCTTGTGGCACAGGCACTAACTTGGGGGGCTTCTCCACTGTGCGGTATGTGTTGAAGGCCTGCAGCTGGTTCTGCACGCCACTCAGTGAGTTGGCGAACTGCCGGTCGTTCAGCGTGTGGATCGTCTGCTCGATCCACTGCAGCAGCTCCGACGCCAGCGTCTCGTACTTGTCGATGAGCTGGTCCGCCTCGATGGCGTAGTCAAGCACCTGGGAGAGGGTGCAAGGTGAAGGATGGTCAGGTGTACATTAGCCAGAACGCGTTCTCGCTCTCTCTCTCGCACGCACGCAGCCCCCCATGCCCCCCTCCCTCAAACAGTGTAAAATTAAGGACATCACTACTATAGGCTTGACCTTTGATTTCAATTGTTGGTTCATTTCAAAAAGACTATGCTTACAATTTGAGTACAATTTCCAATAAAAACTACCGGAAATAAATTTAAAAAATGAAGAGGCCCACCTTCCCGATTCTTTTACCCTCCACTGCCAAGGCCTTCATCTTAGAGAAGTAGTGGTAGTAGGTGGCCACATATGTGATGATGGACTTCTCATCCGGCTGGTCAACATTGACATCTGTGTGAAGATAGGGACAGAGAAACGGATAAGGCAAATGTCTCCTTGAGTCATGTCCCGTCTTACAGCACTATAAGCCAGCAGCTGTCTACACCTCCTGACTACTGAGTGCTTAATTATCAGGCTGCCTGCATTTCCTTTAATCCTTTCACAGAGGCCCTCCTGTACAGAATACCGAATGCCACAAGCCACAAACCGTCAGAGAGAGAGTCATTCCCCCCACTCCCACAGGTAGCTGCAGGTTGTGACTTCCTGCTTCGAGGATGTGTGTACACAAGACAATAAAAAGCAATCTGAGGACGCTGTGAACGGAACGCGTGGGATTTCCTGAATAACGTGCTGACAAGTAGAACTCTGCGTTAGTGCTGGAGAAACCTGCCCATGTCAACATGTCTCACACCTCCACCTAGTGACACCTAAGCATGTCTCCATCCTGGGGGAGCCTCCTTTTCCTGACAAGTACAAGGGCTCTGTCTGCCATCGACAGACAGCAAACCGACTGATAAAAGCATGCAAGCAAATCTACGCGAGAGGCAGAACCCACTTTTACTGTGCAGTAAAAGCATTACTCAACCCTGACCACAACAGTTATAGGCATTATGTGACAAAATATTGGTGCAATTTCACATAATAATATTAGCAATTATTTCATCATGATTTAATATCAGTTTAAGTAGCAACTGCTAGATTAAATAAGAAAAACTGAGTGCATGTGCTTGCAAGTGTCTGAGCAGAAAGAGCACTTGACCCCCAGACTGACCTTCTGGGTCCAGCAGCTTGGTGAGACCCAGCTCTTTCTCAGCGAGGTTAAAGGCATTCTGGAGGTTGTAGTGGGCGTTGGACCTCTTCAGTGTGTCAAACTCAATCAGGTCTGGTCTGTGGGCGAAGGACAGGCCGATGTGGCGCATCGTCACGCTCACGCAGCCGATCTGACACAATCTTATGACCCCAAAACCATTTCAGAGATTTAATCAACCCTGCACAACTGAAACTGCTCTCCTCACACCCTTGTTGTTTTCTTCAGCGCGGTAAAATTTGACCTACCCCCAGAAATACACCCAAACAGAAAAGAAAGAAGAACATCTAGCCGCCATTCAAAAATTCATATCTTCTTAAAAAACAAGGATAAGAAATAAGTAAACATTTTATGCAATTCTGTCACCAACCAGCAGGGGGTGCCTCCATTTCTCACACTGGGTCTCATCTTGTGCAAAAAACAAACTTCTTGTTTTCTGAGCTATTCTTGAGTTCTAACAGGCGACATGGTGGAACCAGGTGTGAGGCAGAACAGTTTCCCAAGTGCTACTCTGTAATTCTTGGAACCCAACTCCTCCACAAGTATGCAGTCTCTGTCCAATTCATTTCAACATCATAATCATTTCACAACAAGCACTTTACAGTTACTGAACAAACTTGTAACTGACTAACAAGATTAGCAACAGAATCAGAACAGCAAAAAGCCTAAATTACATCTATGAAGTACTCATGCACTCAATCATCCTCCAACTTCCCACTTTGAAAGACCCACACAAGCAATTTCAATTGCAGTAGTGGAAGCGGGGAGGTAGGAAGTCACCTGTGTTTGTGTACGAGGGCATTGAACGCAAGACCATCTCTCCAGCTGGTAGTAAAGTTATGGATGTTGACATTGGGGTACCTGCACGCAGAACAATAAATCCCAATTACTTTTGTACCAAAAAAACTCAAACTAAGGTTAGGAAATTGTTCTGATGTTACAGTTCTTCGGCAAATGCGTGTCAATTTTTTTAAATGACTTTGACAGTAGCGTTCACATAAAGCTTAAAATTACACAGCTGCCCCCCCCATTCCCTCACCCAGCAGTCTTCATCTGACACCATAACAGAAGAGCATCTTTAGCTGATTTCTTCTCTTTATTGTCCTCAGTCTCCACACTGATGTCCTGGATCTGAAAACAGGGGGTTTCAAGGTGCAAAATCAGAACAACCATTAAAAAATAAGGCATGTAAGCACAGAGCAAGATGTAGAGGAAGGTCCTTCAGTTCTGGTCCTGGAGGGCTGCAGAGGGTGCAAGTTTTTGTGTTAGGAAATTTCTGCTTTTAATTGAACCTTACCCTCAAATTTACAACTATTGACTTTTTTGTATATCTACTGTGTCTGGCCAGAAATTCTCACCAAGCTTTTTATTCCCCCCAGACTTAATGTTGCTTATAATTCATTTAACAGTTTTGGTACATTTTTCATCTTTTAACCCATTTCTTGTTAACAGTCATTTAAGTCGCCTCCTGATTCAGCACATTTAGCACTGGCACCTGTTTGTGCTGTTAATTAATGACTACAACTGCAATATAATTAATGAGCAGAGATTTCAAGTTAAATACAATGCTAAATAATCCAGACATTTTCTGCACTAAATCTGCAGTTATAACTCACATTACATTGTCATTCTATTTGTTACAGATCTTGAAGCACAGAAGTGCCACAGTGCTTATTTTCTCTCAGTAAAGACAGCTAAGCACGGACAAATAAAAATGATCAGAAAAAGTAAAGCTATGTAAGAATGCAATTGATATTTCATTAAAATAGTGATAAACTGAAATTAACTGGTTAGAAGAAAAACCTGCACCCGCTGTGGCCCTCCAGGACTGTGACTGAGGATCCATACCCCAAAGAATCGTCCAACAGCAGGATTTCCTGTGGCCGTTTAGCTTCAGAGCCATGAGGTGGCCTTACCTGGAAGCGAAGGATGATGGTCCAGATGAGACCCAGGGTCAGACGGTGGTTACCGTCGACGATGTCGTGGGACCCCATGTTCTCCAGGTGGACCTTCTGCTCTTTGAGGAATTGCAATGCCTTGTCCACATTCTCCAAGCAGTGGATGCGCATACGGCCTTTGGTGGGCCTGGGCTAAAGGGGGGTGGGGGCGCAGCAGGCACGTTTACTGCACATTCATCTCTAATGGTACAACAACAGAAAGCCATAATGCACTGTGAGCTTCCCTGAGCCTTGCGCTGCCAGACCACAGGAACAGGGAAACGTCTACGCTGACAGACAGCACAGCTGAAAGCAGGCTGAGCGAGATGTCAGAGAGAATAAGGACGAAAAACCGTACATGACAAACTCCAACATGAACAAACCCTCCTGCTGACCAACAGCTGCGCGCACCAAGCAGCTCGAGGCACGAAAAATCATACAAGCAAAAGGTACGAGCAGAATGTGATGGACTCTGCGCAGTGATGCACAGATCCAGGGAGAAGGGCTTCACAGTGGGAGACGATTAGTCAGCCAAGGTGACATTGTAAAAAAGAGAAATAGGGCAGCTCAGAAAAACAGTATAACAGCAGCACAAAGACACGAAAAACAAAGGTGTCAAAACTTTGAGAATGAGAAGCACATGCATAAAGAGAGAGAGAGAGAAACACACAGACAGGCACATAGCAACAGATGGACAAAGACATCGCACAGAGACAGGGAGAGGGACGGCGCACTGACCAGCTGCTCATTGGACAGCACTTCCAGGAGGCGGAGAAGCATACGACCATCACGCAGGTCAGTGTACAGGTCCCCAATACGACAGGTGACCCTGCTCAGGTGAGAGTTCACCCATTTGGTGAAGGTTTTCTTCTGCACAGCTTCACGCTCATCTGGGAACAACAGGGAGATGGACAAAGCTTGTCAAAGAAGGATCTTGTACTAGTTCTTAAAAATAAATAAATAAACCAAAAAGACATGATACAGGTGTGTAACAACATCATAAGATAATTGATATTTTTAACAGTGTGGAAGATTAAGACCAGAACTCAGTACTACTGTTTCTGTTACTTAAGCGAGCCAATGTGGGATTTCACGTAGCAGGCAGGTCGACTTCCTGTCACGTGACACCCCTTCCTGTTGTGATCGGAGCTCTTTATAATGAGATAACACTGGCGGGTGGCATTATCGATACCATGAACTGCTGCCATAATTAACACGCATAAGAACAACAACAGAGTGGGTGAAGAGAAGTAAATAAGCCTGTAACTGAGTAGCACGTTTGGCAATATTTAAATCTTTCTGTGTGTGTGAGAAGAATATAGAAACGTTAAATAAAACCATGTCACTTCTGTAAAAGATAGGAAACGGATGCTTTAGATGCTCTTTCTGTACCAGACAGCTGTACAAGGCAGGGGTCTGTGTCTTCACTGTGCCACTTAAAGACTGGGTTTCTTATAAACAATTAGCTTTATTCTATTTGTGACTGTAACACTCAATTTTTTGATTTGTCAGTTAGCAGCTAATCAAATATGCTTGATGTGTTAGTCGAGAAATCAAATAAGCGATTGGACTGTTTATGGATTGAACAGCTTCTGAAACAAACGCAAAGGCAGAGCTGCTGAC
>JABJVR010000003.1:109163-122015 GCA_025773905.1 Chitala chitala | reverse complement strand
GCATTTAGCCCCCGACAACGTAGCTCCCAGGGTCATTTGGGCACACAAACCCCTCCACCACTTTAAGGTGGCAGCTCAAGGAGGGGTATATAAATCATAACACGGTTAACTGATGGCCAATGTCAAAATGTAGTTTCTTGCTTTATCAGTTAACAAACCTCAGTTAGAAGCCTTCCTTAACTGCAACAAGGTTTTATGAGTCTTGATGTTTGTTTATACTGTAATACTCATAAAGCTGTTGTATTCGAGCCCTCTCATACAAATATAGCAAGAACTGAGACGGTCCTTTTTTTCTTCACAATGTTAAACTGTGAACAGAATCACAGGAGTTTATTTCAATAAGGAGAGTGACTGCACTAAAAAGTGGTCAGTATTCAATGAGTTGTTCTTTTATGGTCTATGTGACCTACTAAGAGATATTTATATTTCTCCAACAGATTTTTTTATATCTGAAACATCTCTGAGGGACTGACTATTTCTGGTGTCTTTCTTCTTCTTTTTACCATCCCCTGCTCACTCCTTTTTTTCCCAAATAAGTTGCTCAAGGTCACCTTACTGTTCCAGTTTGAACTTGAGAATAATTAAATTGAATGAAACCAGGACATGAAAAGGAGACTAATGAATGTAGCAGAGAGAGAGAGAGAGAGAGAGAGAGAGAAAAACAACCAATTTCAGATGACATATTTGTAAAATCTAGTGCGTTCGTGAATGTATATATTTTTTTTTACTAAATTTTGTTGTACTGCAGCGCAGCAAGCTCCCTCAGGTGAATGCAAAAGTGTTGTCCTGAAGAAGCAGGTCAGACCTCAGTGTGAGAGGGCAGGTCAGTTATTATACGACTGCCAACAGTTCTCTCCGTACCCAGAGATGGATAGGTTTCATGATGTGAATAGAAGGTATATGTAATAAAGTGCAAGCAAATTTATTTCCTCTGTCTGCCTCCTCTCAGTTGGGCTCAGTCATTACCCCCACCCCCACACACACCCGTTGTTGCTAAACAAAGGCCAGCAATAATAATACCCATCTGAAGAATTTGCATAACGATCTCACTTTGGATTCAATCTAAAATAAAATAAAAAAAGATTAAAAATGGGTTGAGTACAGCATTGCCTTAATGTACTTAAACAAGTACCGGTGTGATATGTAGTGAAAATTCCACTTGAGCTAAATTGTTACTTTACTGCGTTATCACTAGGTCATGGTGGGATTTGTTACTACGATTAGAAGTACAGAAGAACAACCCTATGGACACAATAGGACTATTTATTGATCAGAGTTTTACAAAAATAACTGTAAATTCTATTGGAATCATGCATGAAATTTCTGTTATAATTTCTAACAAAACTGAAGCATAACTGTGACTGAATCATCAGTCATGGAGTCCCACTTCCATTAAAAGATACCACAGCAAAATAACAATGGTCATACATGTAAATAAGGCAGGATTTACTCAGGCTTTGTGCCTGAGGTTTCTTAGAGTTTTGATGACCTCTGATAGAACTCCTTATGAAATTTAACCAGAACTTGTAATAAAATATAAAGAGAAATAACTAAAAGCCTATTGATGTTTGTTAATAACCCTGCATTTTTGCAAAGCATAGTTTAGTTACAATTATCCATGATCACGTACATACAATTTTGTATTTATAAAACATATCAGGCAAACCCTGACTTGAAACAGTTCCTACCTATTTTCTACTTTCTGTAGGTGTGAGGGAAAACATGCCTCTTCAATCATCTTCTCTGTACTGACTGTCCATTGATTTCATGGGCATAACCTGCCTTTAAGTGGTCTGTGCCACACACATATTCAAGAAATAGCTTGACTGTGCATCCGGCGTTCACATTGTGTGACCAGTTTATAAGATTTATAAACCATTGCATGTTTCATAAGAAGATGTAAAGCATATACTGTTTCTATGGGTTTTTTTACATAATAAGTTGTACTTCCCATATATGAGATCTTCTGAAGTATAAAACAGGTCATCATTTGAGTTGTCCCATAAGCAGATAAAACTGTTTGATGAGGTTTACAACAGGATGGCAGTTATTGTTCTTTAAAGAATCAGTAATAGTTTTTATAATTACATGTGTACCTCTCATTTATAATATATACTATATATAGTTTACAATACATAGTGTTTAACATGTGCTACCTTGGCAGATTTTTTTGGTTATTCTGCAAAAATGAGCTTGTTTCTTTGCAATCAGGTAACAGACTTAAAAACTGGTTGCCACATTGTCAAATTTGCTGGCACTTCGAGATATATAGGATAACAACGTTGGTATTCATCAAGGTTGCAATGCATCATTAATAAGGGAGGAAACTCTGTGCAAATGTTTTATGAAATGACCTACATACACACGTTTCAGAAACCTGCATTGCAAATCAGGCCAGCCTTATTCAGCCAGTTTCAATGCAAATACAGATATAGTCCAGGACAAGTCTGTGTCTAATAAAAAATCCAGAGTTCTAATTGCTTCATTTTGCTCATTTGCAAAAATTACTTCTGCTGTTGAGGGTTGTGGGGGTGTGGAGCAGCTCTGGAGGCCAGGCAGAGCATCCCCTGGATGGAGGAAATCAAGCCAGAACTGCCTAATTCTAATCAACTGAATTTATTGTTGTTGAATTTATTGTCCCTCCTTCAAGCTAAAAAATACCCATAAAACTATCCTGAGGAAATTAGTTTTTTTTTCCTTTCATAGTTTTGATCTATTTCCAGTGCTTATGGAGATATAAATATTGTTAAACATTCATTTTCAAAGATATGTATACGAGGGCTGTGACCCAACACAGGCAAACCACAGGTGGAAAACCTGCCCATCACAGGGTCACACGTGGAAAGCCAGCTCAGCATAGGGCATAATACAAATGTGAAATCCTGCACAGGATATGCAGTAGGGGCAGTTCTGAGTTCTCAATGCACTTTCCTGTTGCAGGAAAACCACACAGGTATATTGAGGATGCACATAGTGTATCCTCAACACACACACACACACACACAAACATACTCAAAACACACAAAATCTAAAAAGCTACGATGAACCTGTAAGCATAAGGCCCTAGTGTTACTTCCTGAACCGCAGCACTTCTGCACAGACCATGCTAAAACAGTGTTCAATGTTCCACACAATAAATTAAAGACTAACTCTTGAAATACAAACAATGTATTTGCATTTTTAGACAGTAGTTTTTTTTAGAGAGTAGTTGATTTTTGACACAATTCCTGTGTTGCAAATTCATGTCTCCTGAGAAGTAAATTTGTAGTTTTTCATTTTTGTATCTTTCAGATACACCTGCCAAACAAATCAACAGGTGAAAGGGTGACTTTTTATATTTAGTATGCACAGGAATTCTTTTTACATTTTGCCCTGTGAAAAGCTGGGAATGGCAGTGAAAGTGTATGTATATAGATGCTTGTGTGAGTCATAAGAGGGGGGGCTGTTTTCTAAGTTCTCTAAGTATAGTTTGCGTATTAATAACTTGACTGCCACAGCCTTGTCCTATATATCTCACAGCCCAGGGCCCTGCTGACAGGGATCCACCTGCTTTCTCGTTAGCAAGCCTTACTAATTATATCCTAATGAGGTGTTAAGATAGTCAGGTTTTAATGAGTACACATAAAAAAGGTAAAGTTTGGTTAACTTTTTATAGTGCCCCAAAGATGAGAAGCACACTAAGACACATGGCGACAGCTAACTGGCCAATTTGCTGACATATAGATTCTGCCATTGTATAAACAATCTTTCATTATTTTTGTGTTGCTGGCAGTTTCAGGGAAAATAAGATAAACTGAACCTAAGATATCCTGTTGCTATGCAACTAAAGTCTCTGTTATTTCTTAATCCACATTTTGAAGATCTAGACATGTGCCGTTTATGTGCACCATTCCAATTGTATTTCCTTAGGGGAGGTGACGTGATCTTGTATCCCATAAAGGCATGCTATTACGTAGAGAAGTAATGTCTTAAACATTGGCACTAATTAATTATTGTCTGTATGACATGGCTAGGGAAAAAATGATAGGCACTGTACATAGAAAACCTTTTACAAAACATATCCTCTGCAAAGGGAAATAAATAGACAAGCCCGAGGGAGAAACAAAACAACTCAGGATTGCTACTCTATTGCTAATAGACCAAATTTTGTCCTCTGATAAATGGATGTCTTCTATGGTGTTGCTGTGAAGGAAGAATGTGTATCATTATTGGTTTAAATGTCATGGAAAGGTCCATTTGCCTGCTGTGACTTAATGATGAGCACTAGTGAGTGATTATTTATCTGGGGGGCCCTACTGTTTAGTGCTTGCTTTTCTCTTCCTTTGAAAAGCTAGGGGACTCCCATGGCAAAATGTGGCAAGTGGACAGTTTAGAGATACTGAACTGGCACACTAATAAGATTTGCAATTGAAAATTTGACAGTCAAGTCAGGGCCAATGCTAGAGATTTTGCTCCCAATAAAAGATATTATGTTTAGATGTTAAGCTGTGTTCTAGTTTTTGAGGGCCACTGTCAGTCACAGGCCCTTTTAACTGATCTAGTTTTCCACCCCCTCTATGGCACCCCTGGTTTAGGTTCTGTCAAGGAATGCTGGGGTGACAGACCAGAGAAATGAGGCACCTTGTTGTAAAAGGCGCTATATGAAAATTAATTGAACTGACTTGACACCAGTCACTACAGGATATGGACGGCTACAGCCAAAAACCCCCATATGTCATGATAAGAATTTGATAGGTTCCTCCAGCAGTGCGCTCAGATCTTTAGCTCAGCTAGATAATGCTGTTGTCTGGTAACTTGTGTTTGAGCTGTAGCAGAGCCACCCCTGTTCCATTGGTGCCAGGACTCATGCAAATACATGGTGCTGCTACTGAACACATGTTGCTGTGTGTATTTAGAGGGGCAGGATGTAGCAGGGCAAAAAGTATTCTATGGTAGTAACCTCTGGATGTCAGAACAATAAGTTTAAAGTTCAGTTATTTCACCGAATGCTGCACTCAGGTCTTTAGTTCAGCAAACTTATCTACATGTCTGATAATGGTGTGCAGGGTATGTTGTGTTGGTTCAATCCTTAGTAGAGCATGCCCCATTACATAAGTTACACGCAATCTAAGTGCAAACCTGGAAAGGGTAGGTACAATATAGCATCCTCTTGCCTATCTACTCAAAACCCAGAGCACCTACCCCAAACTAAGACTGTTTATTGATTTAACTTCATGATATAACTTCAAGACCTTTGTAATGGTGTTAAGCAACAGAGGGTCACAATTAGCATTTTCATTATCTATGTCATTAACTTGATGAATATTGTAATTAATACTTCAAATATATTCTGTGCATAACGATGTATATTTGTTGAAGAAGGGTTTTTGAAATGGCATAGTATAACGTTTTGGAGGACGGAGGAACTAAGCTGAAGGATGAGTCTAATGTGCGAAAGGTTTATTCCAACAGATGGGGGAGATACAGAGAGTAACAAGGAACAATGGTCAACAAACATCCACTAACACAGTCCAACTACATGGTTACTAAGACATAGGGCTACAAAAACTGGCAAGGACAGAAACAAAGTGAGGGGTATATAAAAAAGCTGCTGAGAAAATAAAACACAGCTGTATACACTGATTCTATTAACAAGGCTAACAAGAGGAGACAGGAATGTAGAAAAGCAGGGAACGAGAAGGAAAGGGCAACATCTATTGGACAGAGCAGGACATGATAGGTGCAGGGCGTTACACATTGACCATTTCAAACCTACCGTATGCAATATTGAACACTGAAAATGCCCATCAAAATTTTTAAATCATAGTGTGACTTTGAGTCTGTAGGTCTAAAGAGAACAGACGGATGGGTACCAACAGCAGAGCTCATTTTATTTTCATTAAACCAAACTTACAGTAACAATGTAAACTTTAGGCAAAATACTTAACTGCAAGACAACCATGGAAAACAACAAGGAACAGTAAAGGACCAGGAAACACAGGCAGAACAGGGTAAATTCAAGAGCGTGGGGGGCACTGAAGAACCACTGAGCACAGACACGGAGCAGCAGCACCACACAAGGGATACTTAGAGAAAGACTTAATGGATGATATACGCATAAGCAGGGAACATCAGACAGGTGAAACTGGTAAGAACTTATTCACTGAATTATTGATTTGATGTCCAAATAAACAAGTGGGTGTGGCTTAAGACTAAGGTGAATTGATGTCTGAGATGTGGCTAGACTGAGTGAGACAAAATGGAAATTTTACTAGAGAATTACTGGCTCTTGATATGAGTAAATTCACAATGTACTACACCATGCACAAAGTATGTAAACATGTAATGAAATTTTGTAAATATTTGTAACTTAATCACAGGTTATTACCCAATAACCAAGACTATTTTCAGCTCAGTGAACTGTGTTCACAGATGAAGACTTCAATGAGTGTAGAATTAGCCCAAAGCCTCAAATATTTGACATAAATTGCCAGTGATTTATTGCTGCTATTTTACTGCTGTGTTTTTTCGGTTTTGATCACCTTTGTATAGTTCCACACGAGTGCCAAGCTGAAGTGTTTAATGCATGTCCTCATCTTGTTAGTGCCAGCACAAATTAACACAAACAATTAAGAGTTGAAAATCTTGTTTCCTTCTTATTCATGTTATTGAGATCTAGAAACAGAATGCTAATGGAATTGGTAAGATGCAGTTCCCTCCAGGGGAGAAACTTATTGCAGTTATTTTTTGTTACTGTTCACTGAAGCACACAAATCTGAATCCAAGAAGCATTGCGATGCAAATGCCAATGTAGAATTTGACTCTTTTTTTGGAATGTTCTACTTCAAGCAGCTATAAAGAACACAACCCCCATCTGAACATGCTGAACAACAATTTATTGCAGGAAAATAGAGAACTGGATTTAAGCATGAATGAAGAAAGCGGTACAGTGAGAGTCTGGGTCATATTTTTTTACACTGAAGTTTCAGGTGAAATGTAACTGTTTTATAACCTCTGTTAGAATGCATTAAAAACAAAAGCTCACACTTTTCATATACGTTATTACACTATATATTTTTTTCATGTAGAGATGTATTATCTTGTCTAAAATAGGACAGGTAAATGCATACATTTACATAAAAGGTTGGATTTAAAATTATTTCTACATGAACCCAGTAACTAAACTCACTTGTGTGACTAAAGGTTTCTTGTAATAAGAGCAAGAACAAAAGGCACACATTTAATTATGCAGTTGCATGGGAAGAACAGTGAGGCATTACATGATTGTAAAAGGAATAACCTGTACAGTGTTATAAATGTGTTAGAGTCCAAGAGTTACATGCTATGATATGATAAAGTTACTGTCTAACAGAGCGGCTCTGGACATGGGCCATACAGGCAAATGTTAAGGGCGCCATCCATCCATAGGGGTGCCACTGCGCCCCAAATGAGGAAAGAAGAAAAATTTAAAATCTTGCTTGGGGCACCAAATTTGGTGAGGGCTGGCTCTGCTGTCCAGGCTGACCAGCGGAATGTTGGCAACCTTTTGAGGCTGAGATTATTTGCCTTAATTAACACAAAAAGGTTAACTAGGGTCAGCAGTCCACCTGCAAAAATGAGACTGTCTTTTAGAGATTTAGGGAACAGTTGATATGCTCAGAAATCTCAGTCAGTATTATTATTTCACAGTTTAATTTGAAAAAAACCCATTTTAACCATGTTATATGTTACCACTTATACTATACATTTGATTGGATTTACCAAAGTCCAATTTTAAATGAATTGTAAGCTGTATACTACAGTGTGATTTTTTTTTATAAAGAACTTGTACCTCTATGTGGTTTGGCTCAATGGGTAGAGCATTACCATGGCAGGCAGAAGTCTCCTGGTCCCTGGTCCAAATCCCAGCCCAGCCTTCCCAGGTGTGTCCTTGAGCAAGATACTCAGCACTAGCTCCCCGGGTACCATGTATGGCTGCTCACTGCTCCCCCCAGAGGGATGGGTTAAATGCAGAGGACAAATTCCTTTTATGTGACAAACATACTTGGCCATAACCACTATTTCCTATAATTATATTATACAATACCTGGGTACTGCTTTTAATGCTGTATAAACTTGCACAATGAACACATTGGGTCATATATTTGGTAAGCATGTGCACTACTTTTTGCAGCTGTATGTGTTGACCATTAAAGTTGTCAGCTTCCCTTGTATTTAATACACAAAAAATAAATAAAAATAAACACATGCACCTCATACTTAAATACCATTTATTTTGTGGCTATTTTGTGTGTGCTGTCATACTGATTGGCTGGACAATAGAGGTAACACACAGCAGGAATTTTATTTTCTCTACAGCAGGCTGTGTAACAAAAGGCTCATCCATGCTGGTGGCAGATCAGTTTTCACACTGACATACTTTGTTCTATACCTTACAATATGAGTTCATCAGCAGATATACACTTGAGCTCTTCCTGCGTCTTTGAGCCTTGTTTTTTGGCACACATAAAGCACGTTTTGACAGCTCATTTGTCACTTTTAAACTAACAACAAAAGTCACAAAAGAAGGATGACAGCAGGCATGGAACGTGTGAGAGAAGGACTCTAGGAACACAAAGTACAAAAAGACCTTCAACACCCTGTTATACTGTACTTGGATTATCTCACGTACTTTTGTTCCCCTGCCGAGCCCTCTTTATTATGCATATACACAGGCAGGAAAGTGGCAGGATTCGGTATCTGTGTGACACTGAATAAGGCTGTCACATTGTTTCACAGTGGATGGGAGTGGAGGTCACTGCAAGCGCAGACCGCCTTCACGCTGCAGACCTGCTCTGAGCTCTCAGCACCAGTGAGGTCGCTGGATTCGGCAACGTGGAGCAGGCCTGCCCTCGTGTGTTCACACAGTCAGCAGGCTTCAGTTTTCTTGTGCATTAACCTCAATGCTGGGTTTCAGTTACAGACTTTGGTGAGCTGGTTTTATAGTGCCCATTACAACATTAAATACCTTTCATTGCTTCAGTATTTAGTCATAGCAGTTTTATCAAGCCAAATTCATAATTTAAATACAATTTTCTATGTTTCATGTACTATTACATGCAGATAAAAGCAATTATATTTATCATTCAACACAGTGTGAAGAAAACTATGAAAAATTATAAGATTACTGACCAGAGTAAAAATATTATAGTTACCTGCATATTTTATGGAACCATCACAGCCTAGTGCTATTATAAATAAAGATTAAAAGCCTGGTTTCCTTTGAGTGGTAAACTTTGTTTATTTCCAGTTTGAACACTGGAAAGAAACTTAATGCACTATATAAATTTAATTTATGCCTGGGTGTGCAAAATTCTTAACTTTGACTGACAGTCAGAAACAGAAGGTTAATCACAAAGCCATTTATGTGCCTAATTTTAAAGCAATGAATTTTTAATGCTAAGACTCAACCGAGAGACATTTCTGATCAGATAGACGACCATAACTGTTTTGGTTATTTCCAGGGTACAAAAAAAAAACAGAAGGGGGACATTTTATTAAATAACACTTTAATGTAGCCTTGAAATTCAGAAGACATTAGTATCACATAAATGCAGCACTGATGTATGTTTTCTCTTGGGTGGGTGGGACCAAAACACATTTGAGCAAATGGAACACTTTCCTGCCTATTCTCACTGACAACTAGACATTTGTGTCCATTGCACCCCCACCAGAGATAAAAAATTAATGACCATAGTGGAGGATATCAAAAGCAAGGAAAACCCCCCCAACAACTGTCTCCAGCAATTCGCACCCATGTTATTTTTCTCATCTAAAATAAAATTTAACAATGTCATACTATTAAAACCTTTCTGTACATAATGTATTAGCTGTTATACTGTATGTTGGATTCTTATTTTTGTTACAAAAAGTCATATACATGTACTTTTAAAAAAAACTGTAAAAAACAAATATACTGTACACTACACTATTCATTATTGATGGAATTTCATTCTCAGTGAGGGTACTGATACAGTAAAGAATGTATATTAAATGAAGTTATTTGGAAAAGAAAAACTTTGCGTTAGATGTCTTGCGTGTGGTTCCAGGCCACGCCTGCATGCTTGGGTTGTATGTATCCTGTATGGGTCCTGTGAAGGCTCACAGAGCAGGAGCTGTGACACTGATGACAGAAGAACCCTCACCAGACGAAAACACATCACCGATGCAGTCATTTGAATATTTTCGTAGTTGTTTATTTTGCTTATTTATAAAACTTCAAACTGGAGTTTCCTTGTGACTGAGCTTAACAAGGGGAGTCACTGCTGTCAATGGAAGGCAGTGCCTGTCACTGTCTCTGTGCTGCGACTCCCACACTTCTCCCACAATTCATTTCCATGGCATTTCATCACACTGAAAATTTACGAGAACTACACAGAATAATAATACGGCAGTACCACAGGACCAGTATACAGGGAAAATCATTTACACTTTGAATTCACACAGCACAGAGAGAAGTGATTCGGTCAACAAACAGCAATATCCATTCCTGACCTAATGGGCCATTACAAAAGAATGAATGAACTGACGAGTGGCCAACTGCCCAGTCATAAACATTATGTGACTTTTACACAAGTCTATGACTTAAAGCATAGACATTTCTAATGAACCGGATTATTCCTTGCTGGTGATAAGGGGGCATGCTTGCTGCCTGACACTTCATACAAAACAGGGCATAAGATTCAATTATCCAGTTCAAAGGCAAAGGCAACAGTTTAACACCTTAACATAAAAAACACTGATGTTAACTTTTAAAATTTATATTTTCAATATATATTCTTTTTTTGGCTTAAAGTGCCTCCCAGTATTTTCAAAAGCTTTTTTAACACTGGTTCAGTATACAGCACCACTTTCTGTAAACAGAATACTAAGACAGAAGGAAGGAAATCCATGTGGATGGATTAATAAAGACAAGGAGACAGCTACTGATTATAAACTGGAGATGCCTGTGCACTTTTCAGTGGTAAAGTGGGTTCTATGAAAACAGACATCTTTCCACCGAGCACGACTCTAGTGTAAAAATAACAATGCGGGCTGTGTGGAGAGCCGCCTGAGTAAATACTGGATTCAACCCAATTGGCACTGTTTGCGTCTGCTGAGTTCTTGACTGAGGGGAAAATGTAACAAGACCGACCTGCCTCTCATTCAACCATGTGGCCGTTAGGCCATTGCATGTGCGTTTCTTTCAAAACGTTGCTCCAAGTGGAATCTGAGAAAGTACTGAATGAAGTCTTTTGAATAGGAACTGTGAAGCGTCAGGTCACAGGTCAAATGAAGACCAGATATAATGTCTCATGTAGTCTCTTGATTTCCCCTCATTTTCCGCTGAAGAGAAAGTCTGAGTATGGACTGAGAGAGATGATGCCTCCGCAAAAGTGTCTACAACTCCGGGCTGGCACGGGAGGGTGGAGAGGGGGGCACAGGCATCAAAGACCGCCCCCCCCACTCACTGGGTCCTTGCGTAGACACAGGTGTTGGGCCGTCGTGCTGGAACGTAGCCGTGCTTGCAGTAGCACTTGAAAGAGCCCATGGTGTTGATGCATCGGGCGTTCTTGCAAGAATTGATCCATGGACCCGGCTCGGAACACTCGTCGATGTCTGGGTAACAGAGCAAAAAGAGAAGGAAGGGAAGCAGGCAGCACCTGCGTGAGGCTGAACACTGAAGCCAGTGAAGCAACAGAACACTGAAACCACACCGCATGTATAATACCAGCTGATAAGGCACTTCATCCAAAATATGTCAGTAGACATTTTACTTCAAACTTTGTGTATATAGTCCCATGTATATAGGCGATCTTGTATAGTATAGTATACACTTCTCTGTAAATGTATATACAAGTCTTGTCTATATGCATATGCATATACCAATCCTGTATATATGTATATTGTCCTACATAT
Organism: Chitala chitala; assembly: GCA_025773905.1. Lineage (NCBI taxonomy): Eukaryota > Metazoa > Chordata > Actinopteri > Osteoglossiformes > Notopteridae > Chitala > Chitala chitala. Next base: position 110,099 of record JABJVR010000003.1, on the reverse strand, counting down.
TGGAGAGTTTCCAGTACAAGTCAAGAATCAAATGAAGCCGTGTGTGCATGTGTGTGCTTTAACAGTTTGACTTGTACTCTGTGTTCCCACTTTCATGTTTTAACCTTGTGTCATGTGACACAATAATATTCAACTACTTTTCAAATTACATGATGGATACAAATCAAAGGCTGGAAATTTTAAACAATAGGCTGTCACTCCAGTTTGCAGCACCATGCCAGCCCTGTGGGCGGTGCTTGACTGATTTCATCCTACAACAGGACAATGACCCAGAGCATTGCTCCAAATTACACAAGACTATTTAGGGAAGAAGCAGTCTGGTATTCTGTCTGTGATGGATTGGCCACTGCAGCTCAACCCTACTGAGTTGTTGTGGAAGCAGCTTGACGGTATGGTAGAAAAAAAGCGCCTATTAAGGCAATTCAACTTGTGGGAGGTGATTCAGGAAGCATGGGGTGAACTTTCTGCAGATTACCTTAAAAATCTGACAACTAAAATATCAAACTATGGTAAGGCAATGATTGCAGCATGGAGGAGTCTTTGATCAAAGCAAGGTTTAAAGCATAAACTGATTTTTAAAACAGAAATCAATATTTCTAACCTTGTCTGTATCTTGAATATACTTTCTATTCATTTCACAATTTATTTGATGAATAAATGTATGAATGTTCATGGAAAATATAAAAACTGTGAAACTTTTGTAAAGTTTAAAGAAAAATTGTATTCACTGTATGTGTATACATGTACTAAAATAAATGTGTGCTTATGTGCTGTATGTCTGTGTATGTACTGTGTGTGTGTGTGTATGTACTGTGTGTGTGTGTGTATGTACTGTGTGTGTGTGTATGTACTGTATGTGTGTGTATGTACTGTGTGTGCTTGTGTGCTGCATGTCTGTGTATGTACTGTGTGTGCTTGTGTGCTGCATGTCTGTGT